>OVBJ01000807.1:14082-41385 GCA_900406535.1 Noccaea bulbosa | reverse complement strand
CCTCAGATATGTTGAGGTTCCTACAAAGTTTGTGTGGGATAAAAAACAAAATTTGGTCATGACGAGAGAGAGAGAGAAAAGAGCATCGACGGGATAGTCATCCATCCATCAGCAATAACCGCATTAGAGAAACTGTTTTTGAAATCAATGGAAATAGTGAACGAATGTAAAGAGAATAATGAAGACTAGGACTATGAAACTGTTTAATTTAGAATTGTATAGACTCAATGCCACGAGAATTGTATAAATATTATTGTTTTCTAATAATGTTTTTTTGAAAACAAGCTGTAAAAAGAATATGACTAAGAAAAATGCAATTTATTTATGGTATTACTAATTCCCAAACCCAATTATTAATTCCCAAACCCAAGTAGATCATAAAAACCATATCAATCGAGATACAAAGCTGGTTAGAAGTAGAAATAACTAGGGGA
Source organism: Noccaea bulbosa (assembly GCA_900406535.1). NCBI lineage: Eukaryota > Viridiplantae > Streptophyta > Magnoliopsida > Brassicales > Brassicaceae > Noccaea > Noccaea bulbosa. Next base: position 40,951 of record OVBJ01000807.1, on the reverse strand, counting down.
AGACAACGAAAGATTGAAAAATAGCAAAAACCAATATATTTAAGAGTAATTTGGGCAGGTGACCATAAATACCGTCGTATTTGCAAAACAGGAAAGTGAACTAATCATTTTTTTTTAATACAAAACTACCCCTTCTCTCTCCTCTCTCTTCTCTCTCTTTTTCTCTCTTCTCCCTCGTTCACTCCGCCTCCCTCTCTCTCTCACACACTCTCTTTCTTTCTCTTTCTATTATGATTCTATTTCCTTATCAACCTAGAAAATTCTCAATTAATCTCCCTTTTTTTTGCTATTCTGATTCTCTATCGCATCTTTTACATTTTCCTTTCTCCTCCATTTCCTCTGCATGCTTCTCGATTTCGCTTTGTCTCCTTCTTCTTCTCTCGTTTCCATAAACTACTCACTGTAGCTGTTTTTTCTAACACTTTGAAATGTTGATTCTGGATTCTGGAGGCGTCACTACGACGACGGAGAATGGTGGCAGAGAGTTTGTGGATCTCGATGATAGGCTTCGTCGACGGAAATCGAGATCGGATTCCAATGGACTTTTTTCTGATTCGGCAGCAGTGCTGATCTCTCTCATACAGATCTTTATTGGCTTACCAAACTACAGAAACGTCACAATTGAAGCACCTGAAGAAGTTTCAGGTGAAAGAGTATAATTTTGTTTTGAGTTCAGAAAATTGTATATCATTTTCTTTAACATTGTATATTGTTGTTTAACATGATATATATTTCAACAACTAGTTATTTTTGTTTGTAGCGTGCTAAACAAATTGTAACACCAATGAATTTTTGTATGGTATATCGTTGTTATTCATGTAACATGTTTAATATCCCGTAAAATATAAAGTTAAACGTTCTTCATCAAAGTTACGCAATTAACACTAAAGTTATGGTGATAAACCAAAAGTTAGAGATGAATCTATATATTTACATACAATATAATAATTGTTAGCTTGCAATAAAAACATATAACTAGCTATTACAATGTGCAAATCTGAAATTTATATATAACCAAAGTTATCTAGCTAAAACTTAAGTTATTTTGTAAAACTAAAACTTAGCAATAAATTAATATGTTTAGATACGATGAAATAATTGTTTATTTGTTACAAGAACATATAACTCAAAAGAGAGATATTTGTTATGAGTTTTTATGAATGATCTTGTTATGAGTTTTTATGAATTTCATTAACTCAAAAGAGAGATATTTGTTATGAGTTTTTATGAATGATCTTGTTATGAGTTTTTATGAATTTCATTAGATGAATCTTCTTAAATCCTTAAGAGAGAGAGTGATCCACACCTCATCATTATGTTTGAGGGGTTTTCTGTCTTTGTACATACAATACGTATCCATGTATTATAATACTTCCTTCTTTTGCAAATACTACTCAAATACTTCCTTTCTAGCTAATTGTCTCTATTTAAAGATATAAAAAGTAGAACTCAAGACATAATGTTTTGTTTTTTAATAAAAAATTGTTTTTATAAATCTTAATAGAACAAATATTTTAAAATATAAGTGATATGTTTATAATTCTTAGGTTCACGGATATTTAATAATAAAATAACATATAAATATCATAATATAATTTGACTTTATTAGAAGAAAGTAAAAAATACAGATTATTTAATAAAAATAAAATTATATATGACACTAAGATAAAAAAAAATTATATAATCAAACAGCATAGCAGCTATTTCATGTTTATAAACATAAAATAACCGTTTTCAAATGATACTATGTTAAAAGAAATATTTAATTTCGTTCTTCGCATATCCTTCACAACTCTCAATTTCAATTATGATTGGTATAAATAATGACGGAAAGCAAACAACTAACTAATAACAACATTTTAAATACCTCAAATATTGCCAACAATCAAATTAAGAATCAGTAATTATTAAAAAAAATATCCCGCGGCGTAGCCCGAGTCTAATTCTAGTATCATTAAGATGCACTCATGCTAACACATTGTAAATTTCTTCTTTTATTCTGTTTAATATGTAATGAAATATTTTATTCAATAATCAATATTAACAAATTAGATTCTTCTAACATAAATAATCTTCGAGAAAATGGGCGTAAATCTCTTGGAGTTCATGCTTTTTAACAACATTTATGTAGTCGCCGATGCATTTAGACTATAAATCATTGTTAGCATTTAGGCAGTGGCCATTGAAGTCACGCCACCTCTTATAAGTTCTTATCGTTTTTTCTGTTTTTTTTTTTGATAAAGATCGTTTTTTCTGTTTCTCACCCTTATTTCTTGGATTTCTATATTTATAGATCGACGTCAAATCTTTTTTTTTTTTAGATTAATTCCATCAAGATTGTAACTATGTCTTCTAAGTTCAGTAATTCAGAAAATAAAATATAAAAGTATACGTCTCTCTACGTATAACAGAAATTCATTAGTTGTTGACCGGACAAAAAAACCACATTAGTAAAAAAAAAAAAAAAAACTTGATATCTCCTAAAATGTTTTAAAATCCAACTTGGTTATATGTCTCCAAGTCTGCAACTGCAAATCGTAATAATAATATGATTAATTATTTCTCTCTTAGCTAGCTTTTTCTAAATAATTAGAGAAATATATTAAATATTATTTTCTTACGGAAATTTCCCAAACTAATATATTAAATAATTTTTTTTTTTTTTTTTATAACTCAGAGGTAATCTCAAGCCTATGGAGGGGCCCGGACTAATCCTCTGGAGGAGGTGCAGCCCACAAATAAACTCTCTCTCCGGATATATTCATATCCATGTGGCCAAATGGGATAAATCTAGCAAATCCGCACTTGGGGGAGTCGATCCCTGGCCTAGACCAACAGGGCAACTCCTCCACCAAGAGAGAGCCACTAGACCACCACCACTTGGTTTACTTTAGTAATCTTTAACCACAAAGTTTTTAAAATAATTTGACTTTTTGATTATATATATAAACAAACTATATCATTCTTCATTTTCCTCTCCCGAGTCTGCCCATATATGTAAGGACCGAGTTTATATATCCGAGAGATACGAGAATAGTTGTTGCCATCTTTGCTCTTCTATGTAGATTAAGCATGTAGGAAATAAGGTAGTTGGGGGGCGGTAACAGACTAACAGTTAGTTGATGACCGTTAGGTTTAACACCTAAGTATCAAAATTTTCCCGGGAGACAAAGATTCAAAGACAGAGAAGAGAGAAAGAGAAGATCAATGGAAAAATGAAGGAAGAGGAAAGAATTGATTCATCATCATCTAAGTCATCTTCTTCGTGTTCCCTTCCTGTGAGCTATGGAGTTGATTATGAAAAATACGACATCTCTTCCTCTGTTTCTTCTCTGTCTCAACCGTTCTCTCCTGAAGGTTCAAGCAACAGGAGTCGTGTTCTTGAAATCAATCTTTCCTCTGTTTTCTCGTTGGACCATAACAACAGTATCCTCATCTTGTCCAGAGATAGACCATGTTTTTGTCTCCACCATGTGTAAAGCTTCTCTCTGCCTTCACTTCCCAATGATTCTGCAGATATATTTTGGTTCTTAAGGATTTTAATATCTTGGTTTCTTGCAGATTTGAGTGGATTTTGCAGAGATGTTGTTGCTGCCTCTGTTAGCCTTTCTTCTTCCTCTCTCTCTGAGTTTATCTTCGGCTTAATGTGACATCGCCATTGTAGGTTGGACTCTTAGTTCTACTCTTTTAAATCTTTGAACTCATTTTGCAAAAAAAAAAAAAAAAAAAAATGATTTAAAAACATGTCTAAAAGACTAAACTCACTAGATCCATGTACTAATCTTGGTTATAATTTTAAAATTAAGTTAAAATTTCTTTTTGGGGGGTGATGGGTATATTTCGCTCACGCCAGAACTCAAAATTGGTAATTTGCCAAGTAAAAATTGTTGCAATATGGAGGTTCCATTCCCATGAGTTGGAGAAGGTAGCAATGACCAATTCTTAGTCCAATTTTTAGTCTTGGAATCTTGTTATATTTTGTTCGTTTTGAATAAAGTTTAGTTTGTGTAAGGTATTGGCAAAGTATTGATTTGCTTTGGAAAAAAAAATTTTGATTTGCTTTGAAAATGATGGACCACTATTGGTGGCATTGTGAGAACCAAAACCATCCCAAATCTGGTTTTGCATCATATGGTAAATAGATTTAGCATTGATATTTACCAAATCATAATGTTTTTGCAAGTAAAAGAGACAAAATATTTTTTTGTAAAAGATACAAACCTTACCCCTGACTGGATTTTTATCCGGGGAAAAATCTCGGCTGTGTCTGGATTTAGTAGGTTTGTTTATCCAATTTCAATCTGGACCACAGGGTTCCGGTTAATAATTAGATATAATATTTAATTTAAAAAGGAAATCTTAAGTCTTGATGTCTGCTCTACTTTTTTCATGGTTTCTTATATTTTGATATCACTCATTTTAAGTCACGTTCAAGATAATTCCTGAAACCTTAGCCGTTTTGAAATAATGGGACATGGTTTTACCGAAGAATGTTAACATATTTCTTGAACATGACTTCAAACGATTGCTATGAAAATATAAGAAACTGTAAAAGAAGTAATAGGCATCATGACTCAATATCAATTATCAAAACAATGTCTCTTTTACTTGCAAAAACAATGTTAGGGTCCGAATGGTGACAGCGTATTGTGTTGTGCGGATTAAGCAGATTTAGAGTGCGGTGCGTTTTAATTTTGATAAGTACGGATAAAACTTGACTGCGGAACAAGTGCGATTAGTGAAAAATAAGCGGTACAAAATAATGTTTGATTGGCGAATAAAATAATTAGCGGTACAAAATAAAATTTTGAATGATAAAAAAGTAGAAATATGATGAAATACAAATTGTAGATAACTATTAAGTATTTAATATATTAATAATATTAGTAGAATTATAAACTAAAATTGTTTGTCTACTATTAATGTAGAAACAATTTCGTAAAACTATTTTTTGTTATTTAAATAACTAAATTAGTATTTTTAACAATGAATCTATAAAATATATTTAAAACATTTTTTATAAGAAACAAAAACGTTATTTAAGAATGATATCTAATTGAGCAAAAAAATTAAAATATAATATTTATATGCTGATTATTATATTCTATATTATATTTGCACATATATTTTATAATAATATTGATATGATTTGTTTTTCTAATGATTTTTTTTTTTATTGTGACTGCGAATTATTATTGCAAAATACATACCTATTAGCAAATCCTTGTTTCAAAAAAATGTACATACCTATTTATAAATAATTTTCTGGAAAAACGTTTTATCCAGTGCGTATTTTACTAAAACGCTGGATTTGTCTAGAGTAAGATTTTTATGTGCGGTTTGTTGTTCACAATACCATTTTCAATGTTTTGAAGTCTGTACGCGGATTGTTTTTTCTTTTAGTAAAAACCGTGAATTATTAAACAAAATGTGTGATTGGTGACTTAAAAACGGTTTTGACAAAACCACACTGAGTTCCGCACCGCACTTGTCTTCCATTCAAGGCCTAAGGCTATGAATGGGTGAGCGTTTGCGGGACGTTTCTTGCTTTTTATTTTAGAACGCACCTCATGTTACCATTCATCTATAATAAGTACTCTAGTTACAAAGCGGTTGATAATAAAAAAAATAAAAGAATTAAATGGACCCACATGGTAATACAAAATCCAGTAAATAGTTACGATCCGCACTTTAATTTGTAACACACCCAAATTGATGCGTTTTAGATGTTTGCAAGTGCGTTTCTTATATTTTTATTTTTTATTTTTCCTTAGAAAAATCATATATGTTTATTTCATCATTTACTAAAATGTTATTCAGAAAAATCAATATTTTGATAATTGAAAATTTTAATAATTATTATTTGTGTACGATATATTTTATAGCCACCATTCAAACATTATCACATACATATGTTTTTAGTACAAACCACATTTGTTCCGCAAAACGCACTTTTTTTACATGAATCACATCACCTTACTAAATTTATTATTTCGCATTACTCATTTAGCTGTTATTATTTGGAGCCTAAATTAGCGGAAAAAAGTAAAGCTAGAACGAACTAAACGAATTAGCCATTCCTTTTTTAGAAATTTTATTTTTAGACAATTTCACTTGTTGTTCCTATATTTTATGTACTAATTATAGATATTTCAAATTTATAGTTGAACATGTCAAAATAAAAACCCAAAAAAATAACTTATTAACCAATTTAAGTTAGAAATATTCTTTTTCTTTTTATTGTTAAAGGTGGGATATTCTTTTTTGAATTACTAGATAAAGCCCCGCGTATATGCAGGATTTATTTTAAAATTTTTAAAATAAATTACAAAAATATTGAAACATATATCTTATTATAAGTAAAATAATTTTGAGAACCCAATAAAAAATCTGTGAATAACATAAGATGTACAAAACTTAAATTATGTATTCCTGTTTAAAAAAATTGTTTATATCTATATTATGTTATGAATAAATAACAATATAATATGTTACTAACTTTTTTTTATAAAGTAATAGAAGGTCTACTCCTATAAGGATGTTATTTTTTTAGGATTTCTAACTTTTCACTTTCAAATAACATGCACTATACTATACTATGACGATAATTCCAATTTCAATCTAATTGATTTAGAGAAAAAAAATTGGAAATACACAATTAGAGAGATGAAAAAATAGATGGAAGCACGTAATTAAATTTTGAAGCTTGTAGCTGATTATATAGGGTTTGGTAAGACATATAAAATATTTTTTTCCCTTTTTCCGTTAGAATATAAAACTTTTTAATTTTAGAATATGAGGTAAGCAAAAATATTTTTGTTTTAAAAAAAATTGTTTATATCTACATTATGTTATCAATAAATAAAAATATAATATATTACTAACTTTTTTTCATAAAGTAAGGATTTCTAACTTTTCACTTTCAAATAACACTCCCATAAGGATGTTATTTTTTTAGGATTTCTAACTTTTCACTTTCAATTAACATGCACTATACTATACTATGACGATAATTCCAATTTCAATCTAATTGATTTAGAGAAAAAATTGTAAATACACAATTAGAGAGATGAAAAAATAGATGGAAGTACATAATTAAATTTTGAAGCTTATAGCTGATTATATAGGGCTTGGTAAGACATAAAATATTTTTTTCTCTTTTTCCGTTAAAATATAAAAAAAATTAATTTTAGAATATGATGTAAGCAAAAATTTTTTTTTTTTACTTTTTTCGTTATAATACGAAACATTTTTCAGTTATAATATGGTAAATATAGTTTTTCCATTTTTGTTCTTATAATGTGAGTGCAAAAATATTTTTTTCCTTTTTCTATTATGATATGGAATTGAAATATGACAAATATAAAATTTTCTCTTTTTTAACATTTTTTAAATATATTTTTTTCTAATATACATGTCAAGATCTCAATATGAGTAAAACTAAAGTTAACACATGTCGCGATCGTATGAATTATAAAAATTCTACGTGTCGGAACCACGTCGCGCGCATCCAACTTTATATAATAAGATAGGTTCCTTCATTGTCTCATAAGCCATGTACGATCAATTTCTTGACCAAAATTGGAAAGAATTGTATACTTAAATTTAACTATCGATTTATTGCATCATTGACTTCTATGTACGTACGGACACGGTTACCATAAGTTCGATCTCCTTTAAAATCGATTGTTACTACAATTCCTTTTTGTTTAGCAGTTATTCAATTACTAGCAGATGTCAAAAAAAAAAAAAAAAAAAAAAAAAAAAAAAAAAAAAAAAAAATTTTTTTTGCATTTTTTTTTTTTTTTTTTTTTTTGCTGAAATTTATTTATTAACTTGATGAGATGTAATCACAAAAAAGTGGATCTGAAATAAAATTAGGAGGAAATTCATAAAAAAACAAAACTAACCGCCTCTGAGAATCTTCTTTTTGCTAAAGTATCTGCCACTTTGTTTTCTTTTCTTGCAACCCAAGTAAAGTGTGCTTCCTCAAATCGGTTCTTTGGGGCTCAAATCGGTTCTTCAATCCCCAAACTTCTATACTCCAATTGTACAAACCAAAATCGAGAGATATCTTGTTGAGTAAGTTTACCGCATATTGCAAAAGCATTTTCTTTGTCAACTTCTTATCATGTAAGTTAATTTTTTTGGGTTTTTATTTTGACATGTTCAACTATGAATTTGAAATATCTATAATTAGTACATAAAATATAGGAACAACAAGTGAAATTATCTAAGAATAAAATTTCTAAAAAAGGAATGTATTGTTTAAACGGGCTGGTTAAATTAAAATCTATATTTTCTATAATTTTTATGTAGTGTGATGTATTTTTTAATATTACAATAATAAAAACTTAATATATTATATTTATGGATGTTTTTACAAGAAAAAAATGATGATTCAATTTGTAAAATTTGAAAAAAATGATGTAGTTTTAGCAATTAATAATAAGTTGAAAAAGAAAATATAGCATAATAGAGAAATCCAATGTTATTACAAAAAATTTGTCATTAGCAATTAGATATAGTATGAACCATTGAAGATGCTTTAAAAATTAAAACAAACAAGAGTTCTTGTTCTTAACGCGTTGATCAGGAATAATGTGGCTTGTTTTGTCATGAATGGAAAATATTTTTTTGTTCTCCATTACAATTTACGAGAGACGCATGAAAATATATATATATTTTTTTTTTGAATTATCAGGAGATTCTGGGCCGAAGCTCGTACATCCACCAGGTCCAAAACAATATTAGTTTCGTCCCAAACGACACTCGATCTTGTGACCTAATAATAGTAATTTTTTTTTTCTTTCAGCATGAGTAGAAATACACTTATCTCGTTTTATCCATAGAAGCATGTATCTTTTCCTCAAATAGATAATAGGTTTTTATTACTATTATTAGGGAGAAATCATATACTGAATTATAAAAAATTATTTTACTCAAAATGTATGTATCTAGAAAAAGAAAGGTGGATGATTCAGCGATAAATTAGATTTGGATATTACGAAATCAGGCAGTAAATTTATGTTTAAACACGATCGTCTTCGGTTGGATTGATTCAACCAAAGTGAAATCGACAATTTATTGACAGTAGAATTGAAGCGAATCAACGGCAGCTATTAGTGCCAGGTGTGAGAGAGAGAAATTAAATGTCCATCTGTCTTGAGTGGCAAATTAAAAGACAGAGTAGCAAAAGTAGTTTAATTTCAAATTTGGACCGCTTTCTTTCTACTGTCCCTTACCTGTCCCTATTTATTACCTATTTTAGTTTTTTCCTTTTTTGATTCCTCAATTATTATTAGTTATTACCGTCTAATCTAATACTCACTCTGTTTCAATATATATAGATTTTAATGTTTTTCACACAAATTAAAAAATTATTTAATTTTTATATTTTTTAAAATAAAATATATTTTATTATCAATTCCAAAACATTGTAACCAATAAAAAATAATCGATAGAATATAAATAATCAAAAGTAAAAAACATATTTAATTTTGCATAGAAACTTTAAAACTTCTAATAAAATAAAACAAAAAAACTGTAAAAATCCTTATATATCAAAACAGAAGGAGTAAGTAATAACTCTCTAATCTACAAATTAATAATATTATTATTAAGAATTTCATTTACCAACCAATTTGTTGTATCATATTACAAAAGTAACTCATCAAAATGTAAAACATCACACCAGAAGATACTGATAAACCCCATATAAGATAATCTTATCACAAACACGAGGTAAACAATATATCTAGAAAGGATTAACATTCATTTCATATCACAAAAAACGTAATTTGCAATCATATATACAAGCAATCAAATTCGTGAAAGACCACTAAATCTTATTTTATGTTAAAAACTGATACTATAATACTACCATTTCTGATGAAATTTCTACTAATTTACTTTCCGGGATTTCATTTCTGGTTGGAAACCATTTAAATCAGTTATGGGTTTGAATGCAAATTATTGATTCTCTCGTTTTCTTTTGTAACAGAAACTGGAATGATATTGAATGCGTTACAGAGAACAGAGATGCTTGGTCCATAAAGTAAGTCGCAGAACCAAGTTTCGTGATGAAGTATGAGTTGTCTCTAACCGGAAAAATATCATTATGATCATTTAATTTTTCTTTCTTTCCTGTAAGTATATGACCTTATAATGTCAACAATTTCATCAATTATAGGTCATCTTTGAATGAAAATTATGGCATAAAAAAACGACGGAGAGTCTGAAGAAAATGATGTTTAGTAATCGCATTATTAGATTCTTTGTTCCCCGATTACTAAATACCTTTCCAACTAAAGCGGTCCTAATTTAGGCAATTTTTAACCTTATTTTTTTTTTGTCGGGAGGCATGGAGTAAGCTTTATTACGCGTACCAATTAATTACTCCATTAATATTAATAATTGCGATTTTTCATCTTTCATGGAGAAAATTGGGGCCCGGAATCTGGTGGTGAAATGAAATGCTCATTGAATGTTTGCTACCAAACAAACTCTTTTTCAATTTATTTTTCTTTTTTTAAGGAAAAGTTGACACGGAAATATTGTTCCAAGAATAGAAATAGCAAAATAAACAAATGATGACGAGTGTAATGTAAATGTGATTTTAACTGTAGCAAAGAAACGAAGATTAAGACATGTTCAGTATTTATCTGAATATCATATAATTCAGAAGTCCACAGCAGACTGTTCATATACCAACTTTTTCACACTTCAATAAAATTTATAGTCCTCGAGTATATACATTTAGTCTTTGTACATAGGTTTTCAAATAAACAATTAATTTAAACTTTGTGATCACGCAAAAAGAGGAGTAGCATGGTTATGTACCTTGACAAACTTGAGTAAACGCGAAACAGTAGTACATAATAAAGTTGAAATGAACATTACAAAAAAAAAAAAATATTAAAAATGATACAACATTTAACATAAGAAAAAAGAGAGCATCATTCCAATATGATGGTAAATTAGTAAAAATTCTCATCGTATTGGAAGTGCATGCCTTAAATTATTGAACAGTATGGAATTAACAAATTATAACACCAAAAAAATTATAAAAAGCAAAACTAAATCGAAGTTTCTTTTACATACATATCTCCTTTCCAATCCAAATTTTTTTATATAAAAAAACACGTAAAAGTTTAACTAAGGGAAAAAGGAGAGAAAAAAGTAAGAAAGAGAAATATAAGTCACCTTGTGTTGTTTTTTGCGTTTGCGTTTTTGTGCGGAAACGTTTTACATCATGAAAGCGTCAGGGACCTTGAAAGTCTCAGCATCTTCATCTTGAATCCAACCAAACTTCTCCAAATAAGGATTCAAAATCGATTTAGGTGGATAATCATTAATGCAATGATTCCACACATTCCCTTCTGATTCCCCTACGGAAAGATCTCTCACAACTTCCCAAACGCAGCTATTACACTTGAAACCAGCTCCAAAGCTTATCATAAACACTCTATCTCCTCTCTTCAGTCTCTTCTTGGCCTCCATGTAAGCCAACACATACCACAAACTACTCGCCGACGTATTTCCAAACCGGTGAAGAGTCATCCTCGCTGGTTCAATATCATACTCACTTAAATCCAAGCTATGTCCAATCCCATCAATCACAGCTTTTCCTCCGGTATGTATACAAAAATGCTCGATCCCGGTCTTGAAGTTGATCCCTGCCTTCAAAGGAGTCCCCGGTGGGAGATTCGTGGAGCCCTTGCTAGGGTTTTGACGAATCTTGATTTTCTTGATGAGATGCGCTATCATGAACCTCAAGAGCTCGGATATGGGCAGAATCTTGGGTGTTATAACCTTGAGGTTGTCTACGAAAGCACGAGTCGCGGCTTTTGGTAGATTCTTCCCTAGGTAAAACCCGACACGGCCTTGTTCGTCCTCGGTCTGGATACAACAATTGTAAGAATCCTCTCTAGCTCCATGGTGAGTCCGTACCATACACTTGAGCTTAAACATTGCTTTCTTTCTCAAGCTGCGTTTGTTAGTCAAGAGAATAGCACAACCACCGGATCGGAACAAGCAATTTGCTAGAATCATCGAACGGTCGTTTCCGCTATACCAATTAGGGCTCAAAGATTCGGAGGTAGCAACGAGAGCTAGTTTGTTAGAATAGCTCTTGAAAATGTTCTTGACAATGTCTACGGAGATTAGACTCGCGCTGCATCCCATCCCGGTCAGATTGAAGACTTTGACGTCGTCTCTCATCTTGTAGTGGTTAATGATTCTTGAAGCTAAAGAAGGCATTGAGGAGAGCATGGAGACGTTGACTACGAGGATGTCGATTTCTTTAGGTGAGATTTGTTGTCTCTCGAGGAGTTTCCCGATGCTGTCTACGTAGAACTCTTCCATCTCCGAGATCCCATCTTGTAACGAAGGACGCTCTTCTCGGCCTTCAAAGACGAGTCTTGGAGCGTATGTTTGCTCTCCGATCCCTGAGCTAACGATGGCTTTGAGAAGAAACTTGTATTCGGTTAATCCGAGGTTTTGGTTTCGGTAAATGATCTCTCCGCTGAATTGAGTACTCACCATTCGATCGTCTGATGGTTTGTGCAGTTGGTAGTCTAAGATGTAGCAATCTTTGTCTTGCTTTGAGTCTATGAGTTTCCAGATCTTGAAGAAAAGGTAAGAGAAGAGAAGAGAGAACAAGAGAAGGACAAGATCCATATTTTTATCTTTCTTTTTTGTTTTTTTTTGTTTTTTGTTTGGGGTTTGTTTTGGGATTAAGAAGAGATGATGAAGTGAGTAAGATGCATGAAAATGAAGTGGAGATTGTAAGTGGGATTATATAGGAGAATATGAGAATGGATGAGGAAACGACAGCTCTGAATTTTCCAGTGGGGTTCTACATCTCCGTTGAATGGTTTTGAGAAATTTAAAATATTTATTGAAGAAAGACAATTTAATAAATTCGTTAACGGTAAGCAAATATAACAGGTTTACAGTAAATTTTTGTTTTGTGGTGGATGTTGATGTTGAATTGTTGATGTGTATGCAATGTGTAATACTAATAAGACTTCTAACAAGTCTATACCATTTTACTATTATTTATTGCTTTAATATTTATAACATTGTTAATATACATATAATTATATCTATACTAATTATGTATATAGTAAATAATTATATATGTATTTACTTTTTTTTTTCTACAGTTGATTTTTTTTTTTTTTTTTGGAAAACGGTATTGATCTACAGTTGAGTTGTCGAATCTTATCTACATGAACATAATGTGATTATCCGACGGCTGGACATAACCTATGCTCCTTTTTGAGTTATTTATTTATTTATTTATTTTTATCTTCTTTCTTATATGTTGCATAGTGAAAGAAAAGTTGTCAACTCCTGATTTTGTACATAATAAAATCTGCGGCGGTGAAAATTATATGTAACTTTTTTTTTTTTTGGTTAAAAGGCCTAATTATATGTAACTTCGCAAATTCAAAAAGAAAAAAAAAATTATATGTTACTTTCACCACAAAGGCTTACCACTATAAATTTGGTGTATATATCTATATTTTCTTGATTCAAATTATTTTCCAGAGATTGGATTTGGAATCAAAAGTTGTTGATTCGCTACGAAATGCTAAAAATCCCCCAAAAAAAAAAAAAAAAGACTGACACAGTACTGAGCTAATTTTTCATTGCGTGTAATTGTGTATCCAGTGTTAAATAATTACCGGATAAATATACATGGGTATTATACTTATATCCCATTCTCTTGACGACATATTACCTATATATACAAGTGCTAAGAAATATTCTCTACACCACATTTCTTTTGTGTTTGCTCTATTTTTTTTTCAATTTAGGTTCATAGTATGTACGTAGTTGGATGAGTAACATGAGTTATAATCGAAGAGATTGTTTTTTTTTTCTTTATTAATATCGAAGAGATTGTTGAATATGAGATTAGAAAGAAAGTGAAGAAGAGAGACTAAAAAAGCAAAGATACACACAAAAGTGAGAGTGTGAAGTTGTCTTAAGTCATCTCAACTTCCACCAACCGAATGTGGTTTAAGTAAGAAATTACGTATTAATCTTTTATTACAAAACCCACTAAACGCTTTGGCTTACTCACACCTTCTGCATGGGGGCTATTCGGACTTCCACACCTTCTCTTCCGTCTAAACACTTAATTTTCCTGTAATCGTTCTCCTCCTTAGTTTTATTTAAATCATCCTTAACTCAACAAAGTTAGGTGAGCATGTGAATAGATATTTATATGTATATTTCTTTTAACTTATTTACGACTACTAGAATTTCATTAGTACTTCTTTCTTTAATTAGGAACTTGTAAACAATTTCTGCCATGTCTATTGCAGTGGCCAGTTAAATTCGGATTCAAATCTACTATGTAATATGCGGGTTATTTGGACCTGCCTATGACAGTTAAACAAACCACCAAGGTATTATACTTCGTAGTTTTACAATCACCAAAACTTTTAGTTAACCATGTCCATAATTTATATATTAACTTAAATTGTAGAGAAGCTCGTGACCATTTTAATCGAGTGATACATTTTTATCAAAAAAAAATAAAAAAAAATAAATAAAATAAATAAATAAATTCGAGGGATACATCATGGATAATGGACTGTACGTGGCACGTTTAATTTCTAATTTGACTTTTACATCATGGTTTAGATAAGCTGGTATTAAGATGATTCTAAAGTAGTTTGTTTGATGGATAACGACGAAAACCTATAAATGCAGTCAACTAGGCTGCTAGAAATAATCATTTACATAAAAGAAAACAAATAAGTTTGTAATTAATTTACCAAGTGATGAGGTTTACTTTGACTTCAGTGAGGAGGTTATGAATGAGGAGACGACATTAATAGTCAAGCAAGACGACCTCGTCCCATTTTCTTTCATTGATTGCTAAAAAACTGGATTCAGCTAGCGAAGCTATGATCACCATAATAATCCCAATAAAATACACACATTTATAAATCATAATATTACAATGAGATAGTATATCATATGCATCAAGTTGGAGGTGCAAAATAAATTGTGACTAAGATTGATACCAAACTCACTAACATTCCCCACGTTCTTAAGGATTACTCAACATTATCTGCTTGGTCAACGCTGTATATCACACTTACTTGTCCTATATCGTAAGTAAATAGTAGAAGTATTCAGTTTATACCCAAAAAAATATTCAATTTATGAAATATTTTCAAAAGATGATTTAGTGCTTGGTGAAACACCTCTATTGTTCTAATTTCGATATTGATAACTTATAGCACCAAAAATAAAGGTTTTTAAGATGATGCAGCATATATATAATTAGAACAATGTTATATTTTAATTTAGTTGGTTGGGTTATATTTTAAGGTGTTTGTTCTTTCTTATACTAATGTTTATGTATGTTTCTATAAAATAAATCTCTTTTTAGAAAATTAATAAAAGAGTTTTCTCAGTTTTCTACGACTCTGATATTTGAAAACTTTGCAAATAGCTTTGCCATTTATCTTATTTTATTGTATTCAGAGAAACAACAGATCTCTAGTGTATCTTTTTTTTTTTTAATGAATTTTTTTTTTTTGGTATGAATCTTAATAGCTACTTGCATCAAAGGGGTATAACTGAATTACTGAGTGCAATAAAGTAATATGGAAGAATTTTCAAAATAATGGAAGATCATATTGAAACTTATTTAGACGACATCACATTAAAAGTATGTGATAGATAGTATTAAAATTTAGATGAAATCTTGTGACATATATTTCGAAAAGATACTCGATAGGCTTGCAAGCTTCAAGTTTTTTTTTTTTTTCTCCTTTGGATATTTGACCAATATATTTATGGGTCAATTTGGTTGATAACCATATTGAGAATAAGAATAAAGAATATATCCATAGCAAAACTGATATAAAAGAAATAACCAAAACCAACTTTTTTTGGACAAAATTATCCCTAAGACTCAATACTATTCTATACAAACAACGTAAAATAGAATTTATTCTTCTGCTTTAAACATGTAAGCTTTCTTCAATTTCTTTGATTCATTATCCATACTAAAACATATTGTTGTAATAGATTAGAAAAGAAACTTTGTCATCTCCGCTTAGCAAATTGGGCATTCCTTTATTTGTGTATAATATATTGAGCCATTTGTATAAGTAAGGCCAACAGAATAAAAATTCTGGACATAATTGCTTTTTAGTTTGGTTCTGTGTTATTCTACCAGGATAAAATAGTATAGATAGACCACGTAAGTTTGTTGATTTGAGAAACTTTCATCTCAGATATGATTTGTAGACACAATTCTCACACTTAACATAACAAACTGGTTCTTCCCACTACAATCTTTATCTAATATACTCAGATTTTTATTCCAAACAAGAAACAAGGGCAGAAGAAGGAGAAGAACACATATGCATATTAACTGGATCTGAGAATTGACAAAAGAAAGAAAAAGACGGATCTGAGATTTGAAGCATTACAATTCTGAAATGAACAAACTTAATTCGAATTGGGTCACACATAAAATTTTAACAAGCAATCAAAGAAGAAAATCTAAGAAAATCTGAGGAAAATAAAGAAAGTTATGGATGAAAGAGAGAAGAAAGAGAAAAGGTGTGAGGAAAAAGAAGAATGAAAAAAAAATAGAAAAACTACACATGAGGTTAAAATGGGAAATATCACATAATATACCTCGTGTATTATATCTATTTTCTTATAATGGTTATTTGGTTAATTTTGTTTTTTTTTATAGCTATACACGCTAATTTCTCTATATTTATATACGTGTAGTTAATTTTAAGAGTAATATACGGCCAATTAGAGATTATTAAATGAAAGATACTACTCGTTGGTGTGCCGTCGCCATATAAATTCCATAGTTGTCCAAACCATCGTGATCCAGTATAACTGTTCTTAAAGCTAAATAATAAAACTTCATCAAACGTATGAAGATATAAAATCATATTTAAATTGCTATTTGATTTGGGGGTTTCTGGTTATGACATTAATACCTTAATTGCCCATAACTGTATACATGGAGTTTTTTGAACATTTACATATATACAATACATGCACGTGGGAGTGGGGAGCTATGCTGAGTCCACTCTTGTTTATTTAACCCTTCTGTAGAGTCTCCATACTCATGAGTCAATTTGATTTTCTCTCTTATACCCTTCATATAATACACTCATAATACTTTTTCCATATAATATTTCGGTACATGATTATATGTAACAATCATTAAATGAGTAATATCGTAATCGAGAGATCCCATCTGTATTTTATAAACAAAGAATTTGAAAATTTTATAGTACTGGTCGGACATGCTGCATGTGTTTGGGTTTTATAAATTAAACATGATAATGTGTATATAACATGCAAAAGTATTTATATCTACAGAAAAAGCAAGACATCATATTTGGGCTGCGGTGGGAATGTCATTGATGTTAGTCCTATTTTGTTTGAGGAAAACTTTTAAAATCCAGAAGAAGAAAANAAAAAAAAAAAAAATTTTTTAAAAAAAAAAAAAAAAAAAAAAAAAAAAAAAAGCAGTGAATATGGTTTAATTTCTAAGCACGCATAGTATTTGTTACATTAGAGATTTTTAATACTCTGTCTGTTTCTGTTTCTGAGATAAAGTTTTCAGAATTTTCACACATATTAAAAAAAACCTTTAATGTCTAATCAGATTATTTTTAAATTAAATAATTTCCAAAGTATCTTTCTCCTGAGAACATGGTTAACCAAAAATGAGCTTAAACCAATACGTCTACTTATGAATGCAGAAATTCCTACAATTTGTAGTGGCTCATTTTAAATAAATGCAGAAATTCTTACAAGCTTTTCCCACTCTTGTTCTTTATCTCTGTATTAAAAAAAAAATGGCATTGTTCGAAAATAGGTTCGAGATAATTTTTTTTTTTTTTTTCGAGAGAGATTGTATATGGAAAAATCGCAATTGTGTGAATCCATATCCTTTCTTTGTTAAACCAGTCCAAGTTTGCGACACGATTTAACATTTTAAAGTAACGTGAACATCTTTAAAATCAAACTTAAGAATACAAATTATTCAAAAACAATTGACTATCAATTGATTGGCCCATGAAATTTGTATACTAGTTAAGAAATATTTCAAACTTCCGGACATTTTAACATTCTAAATTTCTAATACAGATCTTGTATAATTATCGTAGGCTTACGTTGAATAATTTCTCTTGACCAAACATTTGTTAGTCTTGACTTATCATATCCTAATGAATATACGCTGACGAAAAATACAAATATAATTGGAATATAATATAGGTCACGGAAAGGTGTAGAGTGTAGACTAGTCGAATATGTCTTAAATCTATTCTGGTAGCAGATATGTTATTCACGTAATCACGTTTTCGTAATCTTTTCTGGTAGCAGGTACTTTGTTCATTCACTTTCGTTAGAATTAGTTATAGTTTATATCGTACCTTATATCGTATTTAATGGTTGATAAACAAGTCAACGTGAGTGAAGACATTTAAATTTAGTAGTAGTAATAAATTAGTTATCGCCTATAAACATAATAGCTCCCCGACACAGCTGTCAATTGCCATTGATATTATCCAAGATCAGAGATCCGATATGCTCCAAAAATTCGGATATCTGCATTGTTTGGATCAGATCCGAATATTAAAACTACGGATTTGGATCCAGATCCAGGTAATTAAAAATCTAAGAAACGGATATCCGGATCCAAGCTAATGTAACCATTTTTTTTAGTGAATTTTATAGTCAAATTTTGTTGTTTCAAAAAATAAATCGTATAGCTTTTTGATACACGTTTCCATATCTCAATAAATATTTATTATACTTTTTGAATTCTTATTGGTTTAAATTTATAGAAAATTGTTTAATTGTAAATACTTATATGCATCTATGATTAAAAAAATATTTTTTTCTTAATATGTGTGTGAATCTCAGAAAGTTCATTAAAAAAAAATGGAGATAATACTATATACTACCTCTGTTCTATAATATAAGCTGTTTTGGCATAATGTATCTGCAATTATCTAGATGTATATGGATGTATTTTAAGTTCAGATATATCCAGATAATTGTAGATACATTATGCCAAAACAGCTAATTATATTTTAGGACAGAGGGAGTAATAAATATATTTGTCACAATCAAACATAACAAGGTTTAATGATAATTTTTAAAATGTAAAATAATTTTAACATTTAATTTTATTTAGTTGGAAAATATCTCTTCTATGTTTTTTAATGTTCAAACTCACAATCATTTTCTCATTAATTTCAACATTATATGCTCAAAATGGAAAATCTAACATTTTTTTTTATCTTTCACTTCGATAAAAAAAAAAAAATCTAAAACAATTTTGAACCATTTTACTAGTCTACCTCTCTTTTTCTTAAGATATGATAATTGTAATTATAAAATTCTATCCTGGATCGGATCTCCATATCCGATTTTCACACGAATACCTAAATTTATGATATCCAGATCCATATAGCAAATTAGGATGATAAAATCATTAAATAGACAAATCAGTATTTTCTTTGAATCTTTGTGTTGACACTAATTCTTGTTAGACTTTTTCTTATGTATAGTTGTATACCACACAAGCCAAATACACAAACAAGAGTAATCCAGCTTGTAATAAGTCCATATAATTTCGGTCCCAGCTTCTGAAACACATGGATGTGGAGTGTATGCTGCTGTGTTACTGTTTTGTCTCTTTTTGTAAGTATTGTCCCCAAGTTCAAAATCCAATGCGGCCCTTTGCCAACCTGAAGCAGCCTTCATTTCTCTGCATTTACTGTCTCAAAGCTACAATCTACAAACATAATAACAACTCTGAAACACACACTATCTAAAAAAATTATTGTAATTGTAATTGTGATGGGTAAAGTGATGGCGGTATTGATTCTTTGTCTGGCGATAGGTTGGGATGCTTTAATCTTTCGATCAAAGGTCATGATTGAGTGTGTCAAATTTATGAGATCGTTCAATGTTCCCCTACTGCTCTTGGGTAGTGGTGGCTACACTATCCGCAATGTTGCCCGTTGTTGGTGCTACGAGGTATTTTATTTTGTTTATTGTAATTGTTTGGACTAAAATTGTTTCTACTCCGACGGTGTGAATGTTTTAGGTTTTCATGTTATCAACTTCCTCCCTCGTGGAGAGATGAATGTCACTAATTTTCTAATATTTGGAGAGATTACTTCCATTAGCTTCCTTCGTTGCAAAGAGAATTTTTATCACCAACGTCCTCATTTGCATATAACTTTTTAAAAAGCTCAGCCTTAAAAGGCATTAAAGGCGAAAAGATTTGTTCGTTCGCCTTTAATGGCTGAAGAACTATCACTATCCTTGGAACCCAAGCAGGCCCAAGAGCTCGCGTTTATGATATTTTATTTATTTGAGGGAATTACTCCAAATAGTCCACTTTCGGAACCTAATGGCAGAAATAGACCCTCCATGTGCAAAATGACAGACCCAAGTACACATAGTGGATCTATTTAAGTAATTAGTTTCCGAAAGTGGACTATTTAAGCAATCGCCCCTATTTATTTTAACTATTTATCTTATCTTTATCATGTTTTGTATTTCGTTTTATGTATCGGTGTCGAACTTTTGATTTCTTCGTGATGTAACTACAAACTAAGATTCATATAAGAAAGCTGTTGCACGGGAAAAATCAAGATTTTATTTGAGAATCTGAAATAGAATTTAGGACTTCAAGTTGGAGTTTTTGTTTTTCTATAAGAACTTAGCATTTCTTTTCTTCGGATTCTAAGCCAAATGGAAGAACATTCACAAGAGGTTAGCCTTACAAGTACATATCACGGAAGACTAAATAGACAACTGCTAATTAAACTACAAAGATTCAAAACTTCCCAAGAATAAGCTAATCCAAGAAAACCCAATCGTTCCAAGTTATGATATGAAGTTGTGGAGGGTAATTCCATTATATATAAACAGTTGAGATCATGGTGATGATCAATCTTTCTTTTTAAACGATAAAAATATAATAGACAGACAAGTAGAATTCTCATTTCTCATTCTTTTCATTACTGAGAGAAACTAGAATTATGGACCTATCTTTTCCAAGTCATAAGAAATGTTATAACTTAAAATAAAATATAGAGATGGATAAAAATAACATTTCTCAAAAAAGGGTTAAATGAATTATAATGAAAAGTGATAGTTTAAAGAACAACTCAAGGCTAAACTGAAATCAGCCTTTATTATAATGAAAAACATAAATTTGAAAACAAAAAACAAAAGAAATTAGACAAACGTTGCACAATCCGCTGGTTTAATTGAGACCTTTTTAGAAATGGTGTCGTATCCAACAACAAAGTTCATTTGCAACCTGTTCCCGTAAATGACTACGCCCTCCTTCCCAAGGAAGGCAAAACAAACCAAATCCTGCGAGACTCTAATAAAGGAATTGTAATTTTCTAGCTTCACATCTGCTCCATCAAAATGAAAAGTAATGATTGGAATATTTGCTTTCAAATTTGCGTTGTAACACAAACTCAAACCGCTCTCCGGATCTTTTTTCCTCTCAGCATTGATTGAAGACGCAACCGCAGCTTCGAGCTCGGAGTAAAATGCTGTGGGTAACATTGTAAAACTTGTGCCTGAATCGATGAAGATATTTCCCTTGCCGCTTCTAGAAACGGAGCTTGGGAATTTGAGATTCTTGCTTCCCACGCTAATGGATTCTAGGGTTAGGTAATAGAAGGGCTCTCCTGCTTTTGTGATCAAAGGAGTTGAGACAGCTCCTGTTCCTGACACAACAGCACTGGTTCCAAAGTTGATCTTGCTCGTTGGATTGTTTGTCGAAGATGGAAGAACCAAACAGTATGAGAATTTACCGTGGATCGACTCGCTGAGTTGCGAAATGAGTGAAACTGAACCAGCACCAAGTCCGACAATTCCGGAGCCCTCCTTTTGAAATATCCCAATGTCGTTTTGACCACATCCGATGATAATATTTTGGAACTGCACGGGGCGGTTATTAGTCGAGCCAAGCGTTAAGGTGTCGACAGCGATATTACCCTTAGTGTATGAGTTATCCATGTAAGATATAGCGTAAGTGCAAGTGTTATCTTCTCTGGAACAAGAGGTGTCGTCTTTAATAGAATGACACTGGCTTGAGGAGCAAGAAACATTTTTGTATGTAGAAGACGCTCTAGGGTCAAAGAGAGGATCATCCTGAGTGTAACATCTGTTACATGGTTTGCACTGTGTCCAGAGGAGATCGCTTCCCGTGTCGGCTATCGCCATGACTGGGAACGGAGGAGTTCCAAGGGATATTTTCATGAAATATTCACCGCCATACAAGGCTACCTCACTTTGGGGTGAGCTAGTTGATGTATCTTGGCCCGAGAAATGGAAAACACGGTTTATGGATCGGTTGATAGCGTTTCTTAGACGTTGGGATGAGGTTTCCGACGGTTTGTAGAAAGGAGACTTAGGCGAATCACGGTGGATCAGATCAGTGGTGAACCCGAGTTTTGAGTTGGTGTTTGCATTTGAGAGAAAGGGTGAAGAGAGTAAACACAAAAACAAGCAAAATGAAGAGGATAGAGAGAGCATTGTCTTTGTATTTAAGTGAATAAATGAGTTTTTACTCTGACAGTCCGATGTGTATTTATAAGGTCAATGCTCAATGGGATAGTGGTAAATAAATGGTTATACATGCTGAGATTTTTCATGTTTTTGAGTAAGTATCTACAAAGAGATTTTCATTCCTGTTTAGAGAATATCAAGCTATATACTAAACTATATTCCATAGGAGGTGATTGGAGGGTGTTGTAGGAGCTGTCCACAGCCTACAAAGTACAAACTTTCTACAGCCTATATATTTTACCAATAGCAAGATTTATTGGCTGTATTGCAGGATTATGGCTGTGATTTTTAGAATAAAAATATTATTCTACAGAATTACCAATCATGTTTTTATTTTCAAAAATCACAACCATAATTCTTAATCTACAGCCATAATTCTTAAGCTGTAACCAATGCATGTAACCAGGAAAATTTTCTCATCTATGCATGTATTTCATTTTTTTTTCTAGAGAGAGTGTGCCATTCATTTCATATTGACGTGTTTCTTGTGGCTTTTTGTATCTTCATGTTATGTTTACTTTAAATGCTAACATATAATTTAGTAATTTCTAAATATTCAAGAAATATAAATGGCGATTTTCATGACTAATGATTCAGTTCTCCTCGCTTTAAAAAAAAAAACGATGATTCAGTTCTCCTCATTTTCATTGGTTCATGAATCTTGTACAATTTTCTTAATTTTATTTTCTATATAAAAATATTCCTATGGTAGCTCGAATATATTTGAAACAACGGCCACATAATATAAAATCTGACNCTTAAAAAAAAAAAAAAAAAAAAAAAAAAAAACAACTCTATCAGTATAAGTTTATAACATTATAATAAAAGATTTAATTTAGGGGGGAACAAAAAAGATTTAAAAACTCGTAAAAACTGCATATTTTGTCTACGACACACTTGCACCCAACAACCAAAAAGAGAGTACACGTCATCATCATTAACATTTGCAACGAAAGCTCCTCCAACAGGACCAACACAAACTCCTTTACTCTTCCTCGTCTCCGTATCTTCACCATGAAAAAGCCTGTTTTCTTACTACAGAGCTTAGTTTCCACAATTCAGACCACAAATCTCCAACAGTGGTCCACCTTTCGCCACGAACGGATTAACTCTAACCCACAAGAGCGTCAGGATCGAAGCAAGAAGAATAGACCAAACCACAATAATCGTAGGCATTCTATCTTGCTTCCCAAGCAACCCCTTGAGGAATGGGATATAAATGAACAATGACCCAAAGAGCGAAGAACATTCTCCCAAAGAGAGGTCCCCAAGAGTCAAAACCGTTGCTAATAGCGTCTGAAACACCGACAATAACTCCGATGATGTTTATGATCAGAAGCGTTGTCGGAGGAATCAACAAGGTTGTCCATTTGAATAAGTAAAGCTCAGAGAAAGCTCCATCGTCTCCTGCTTTTGACGTGACTGTGAAGTTAGTGTCAACTCCAGCTAGAACTTTGAGCAAACCTTGAAACAGAGCAAAGAGATGCGAAGAAGCCCCTCCGATCGCCCAAAATTGCTCGTTTCTCCACCAATCGTCGATTCCGACACCTCCACATTGCATTTCGAGAATTCCAGTTACTGATATGGATATAAACATGAGCATGAAGAGAATGCCTGCGTAGTTNAAAAAAAAAAAAAAAAAAAAAAAAAAAAAAAAAACAGCTTTCAGAAAAGAAGAAGCAGAGAGTAATTTACTAATTTTAGTGTTATGAAATGCAGAGGTTATGATTGTAGTACCTCGGGGACGGTGAGTAAACAGACAGCTGGGAGAGAACAGTAGACGATCAGTGTAAGTGAAGTCCATGGATAGACAACAGAGTTGATTTAAGAGAATCTCTCCAACCATTTTAACCCACCACCATAACCATACCAAATCGGACAATGTCTGCTCAAGAAAATCTCAACAGAACCAAGAGCCCAACGCAGGACCTGATTAAGACGATCCGACAAGAGTTAATTGGAGCAGATCCTTTAAAAGCTGCACGCTTTGGCATACAGTAGACAGATCTCCATCCATGGCAATGCATTTTGAAACCAGTCAAGATATCTTCCGTCACCGATCCATAAATCCACCCAATCTGCGTGTAAATTATAAGCAAAAATGAGATCACTATAAACTTTTCTACTTTTCTTTACAAGTCGAAATGTTTTTACCTCTTTTCCCTTTATCTTCGTATCCACAGCTAATGACTTGAATGGCTTCTCTCTACAAACACGCAGGGCTTGCGTTACGAGGAACTCCACCTTCTCTTCACCACATTTGACACTAACAATCAAAAGCAGCTATTTAGTCTATAAGCTTTCAACACAAAAAAAAAAAAAAACCAAACAAGGAATGTTTTTTTTTGTTTACCTGGAACGACGGCACCTTCTTCAATGTTCTCTAGAGCATGAATCTGCTTTGGAGTCTCTTTAGGGTCCTTTTTAGTATCTTTCGCCTTAGCTCTACTCTTCTTTCTCAACCCACAGAGCAAACAACACCATTTGGGCCAACAGTTACAGGTTTTGCCTGGTGGTTTCTTCTTCTTAGGTGCATCAAAACCGTAAAGAGCTTAGACCTAATTTCATGTTAATCTGTTTCCACACACACACACACACAAATGAATCAAATGAGAAAGGAGGTAAATAAAGAAGAAGCAAAAGACATCATAAGGACACATACATCAAAGAAGACCACATTGCGATTTGAGTATCGATCATGTCTATCAATCCCATCGAATCTCTGAGGAAACTGAGCATAACAAACTTTCTTTCATGAAACACATAGCTTCTCTAATCGCCTTGCTGTTGTTGATGTAGTGATCACAGTCCACATTAAGAAGGTAATGAGCATTTGACAGAAGAGCTGAGACTCGGATCTTCAACAAAATGTATGAAAAATACTCTTTTTAGTTTACGAAAGTTGAAGAAAAAGATTCATGATCTTTACCAGAGAATTCATAGCTCCATCTTTCTTATGGTGCTCAAAACCAGGCCGCTTCTCACGAGAAACATAGACTAGACGAGGCAACTCATTCCCATCGGTATCACGAACTCCGCTGTGTCCCAAGAACACCTGAATCATTCCGGGATGGTCTCTGACATTGTTGCCAGGCCAAGGAGTTCCATCTTGCATAGTCCAACCTTCCTCAGGCACTTTTTGTGCTGTTGCAACCAATGCATTTATCTTCTGCAACAAACAAACAAAAAGGTAAGTTCCATAAACTAGGCTCTTATAACAAAACTCTTATGATCAGATATTCAAACCTTCATAGCTCGACGTTCCCTAACAAAAGCATGATGGACTTTATTCTTCAAATAGTCCATCTTCAAACGTGAGCACCGCAGCTCCATCATCGGATGCGTAGCAAGCGACCTTATCCACAGGATATTCAACTGCTAGAATCGAAAGAACAGTGTTTGCTGTGATCAACGGTGGCTCTTTCAACGGATCCACTGTACTTACAAAAAACATCAACTGATGCTAATCCTGATGGTTTCCCTTCCTTCTCGTACCTAATGTAAGGGAAAAGAGAGTTTTCATTAAAAAGACATATGTTCAGATAAGAAGAAGAAGAAGAAGAAGAAGTGTTTTTAGGTTTATGAATGTTACCTGAGAGAGAGTCTGCCAAGGTATGTTTCACGCTGTATAGGATACCATTTAGGGAACTGATCAAGAATCCAAGATACGGCGAACCATATTTCACATATAACTGATGTTAACCACAATCCATATGCATCATTTACTGGATGTAGAATTCTATAATGAAAGAAAAGACAGAGAATCGCGAGCCGACACAACGGCCTGTAAGGATTTATTCTGCTTGACCGAATCGGCAGCCCTTTCTTGGCAGAGGCTGTCTTCCTTCATCCATCCTAAATGTTTGAACACCAATAAGAGCACAAAACCAATGAATACAAAAATTTCAGAATGTCACAAGCAGCGTTTAAGGATTTGGCACCCCTAGTTATAATAACTTACATAGGCAAGTCAGGATCATCTTGCTCGTCGTCGTCATTGAAACCCCGGCCATCGTTTCCTCCTCCTCCACATCATTGACAACATCTTCAATCTCTGCCGACACGTATGAATCATGCAACATTTCGAGAATTAAAAAAAAAAAAAAAAACAGAACATGTGGGATGTGGCATTACTCCACCAGAAACGTCTAATTTTCAGAAATCTCAGATCAAAAAACAAAAGAAACTCCATAAAGATTCACACAATCTAAGATCCAACAAAAAAAAAAAAAAAAAAAAAAAA
>OVBJ01000807.1:0-14049 GCA_900406535.1 Noccaea bulbosa | reverse complement strand
TGGGGGGTTTTTTTTTTTTTTTTTTTTTTTTTTACCGCGTGCATTCTCATCGGCGTTAATCAACACGAATTTGTTTCTCTTGTGAGACCCAGCAATGAGCCGACCACCAGTATTCATGGCTTCACCGCCGAATCAAGAACAAAAACGAATTTTGTTCTCCTACAGTATCCAGCTCAAAGACATCGACTCGACCCGACCCCGGGTAACAGATCCAGACTGTTGAGCTTCCATCACAACGGAGAAGAATAAGAAGGAATAAACCGAATCGACAAACGAGTGTTGTTGGCTCGGGGATTTTATTTATTATTTCTTCGCAATTGACGGAGCCAACAGCGAAGAGATCCGTGACTTGATCCTTGGCTTCACCACTCAAAAGGCTTGACACCGGGCTTGGATTCTTACACACAAGAACCGCAGGAAGTTATGTTCTTGAGATTTGGAAATGTTTGTTGTTGTGCTAGAACAAACTGTCTTTGTGAGTTCCCCGGATGAGTAGATTATAAAATCCATCTTCTTTCTCGTCTGTTTCTTGTTTCTTCCTTGGGGGTTCGTCTGGTGTTGTTGCAGAGGAATGTCTTTTCAATGGTAGAAACGCCACCTTGGTTGCTCTGAAACTCGGTTTTATTTTGTCTGTGTTGGTTGCTGGGCTTAAGGGGTTTGAAGACTCATCTTCCGGTTTTTTCTGAATCTTGTGTTTGTGATCCTCCGTTAGTCCTGGAAGGATCTGCTTCCCGAATGAGAGTCGAACTCGCTGTAGCACCGTCGTTCGTTTTTTCTGCTTCAAGCAGAGGAGAAAGATCTATATCTTCTGCATTTGGACAATACAATTCTTTCAGTGAAGTACAACACAAATAATCTGTCTACTTCAAGCACAGGAGAGAGATCTTCTGCAAGTGGGACAATTCAATCAAAAACACAAATGTTTCAAGTGGGACAATTAGATCCAAATCAATAAAGCCATATTAAAACCAAACTCTACAAGCTTTTGGCCTTTCCTTATAACTTTGAGGCAGTATTCTAGACAAGTATGAGCCAAATAAGCTAAGATCTAAGTACTAGGGACACAAGCAGCAATAACTAGAGATTCCATAATAAAAATTCTGTGAAGGTTCTTACCCCCGAGAGAAGAAACGGATGTTTTATATTGCACCAAAGAGCCCCTAGTAGTATCATCTTCTAGAGGATTACTCCTCTCATGGTTCTGCAATGTCTCGAGTAAGACGTATTTATCGGTCTCCCATACACATTCCAATAAAGTGATGCACTCTTTATCCTTTGGATAGAACTCGCGGAACACCTGTACTGTTTCAAAGTTTACTTGACATAATCATTAAACTGTGTAAGAAATCTACCAAAGGGTCCACTTTGACCAACCTCAACCCTGTCCTCTGCTATCTTTACAGATTGTTTCTTCAGGGATGTAGAGGCTACTGAATTGTAAACAGAAACAGCATCAAGTAATATCTGCACAAAGCCAAAACGATTTAACTAATTAATCACACAAAAAGTACAATAAGATCCACCAGGGTGTATCAGCAAACAGAAGATTCAGCTTACTTGTTGAATCAACACCCGGAGACGTGCAAGCAGAGCCAAAAATGTCAAGGAAGATGGTATGAAGAATGAACAAGCTAGCAGAGTTGATATCCCACTGTCGAACAAAAAACAGAACAATAATCAACTGAATGCGATTAGATTCAATAAATTACACAAACATTTTGATTCGTAAACCAATCAATACCTAGCAGCGTTTAAGATCGGTTCAGTCATCTGCAACAAACACAATGAGAAGTCAAAACACTAATTTCTTGTTCATATATATGATCAGAGCTTGTTAACGGAGCTTAGCTCTATACACAAATAGATTAGAGTCTACCTGCGAGAGTAAACGAAGAGCTCCAAGAAGTCGTTCCAAGATATTTGGTTTCCCAGTTTCAGATTTTTTCAACTTCAAGCTACATAAACAGAACAAGTTAAGTTACACTATCAAAACCAGTAATCAACATAGGAAAGAGAAGCCTACCTCTCCAAAACTTGGAGTTTACTTCCTTTCCCAGAGATGACATGAAAGCAGGATCTCAGAATCTCCACCATGTTTGCTGTTCGTAAAAGTCTCAATTCCCTTCTCACCTGAGCAATAAAAAATAGAAATTAATTCTTTTTTCTCACATTCATAATCCGAATCGAACACGATAAGAAGAGGATGTAGAAACCTTGAGAAGGTACTGAAAATAGGAGCATCTTCGATGCTGGTTCTTGTTCTTGTAAACCATCCTCTGGAACACCGCGTGTTCAAATTCAAGCAGACTAAGCTGACTCGTAAGCTTCTCCTCTGGAGCTTTGAGTTTTGTATCATCCATGGAGTATTCTTCTGGCAAATTCAATGACAATCTGGTTTCTTGAAACTTGTATAGATCGAGGAAGACAAAGATAAAAGTTAAGGTTTTCATGTCTTCTTCAAAACCAATTTGCAGGGTATAGCAAAGACATTTTCAAGCTGAATATCAGTAAATAGCTAAAACAGATGCCCGATTAAATTCCTACATGCGTAAACATCAATCAGAAGACCAATCAACCATCACAAAACTAGGAAGCGATTCCGTATAAAATTTCGATTCTGGGCATATCAAATGGAAAAACTCACGGAGGCGTAATCAAAGCAGCAGCAGTCTCGGCGGCTAACTCGTCGAGTTGAGTGGTGGTGACGCCTTTGTAAACACCGGCACAGACTTTCTGCGCCACGAGGACAGGGTCACAGTGATCGCTACTAAGCCCATAGCTAAGCTTCTTTAGCCGCGCTGTGATTTTGTCGAATTGAACAGTTTCCTGCTTCTCGTCGCGCTTCACTACGTACATTTTCTCGATGAAGATTTCTGTCGAACAGTTGGTGGGCGTCTAATCTGCTAAATGGAAGGGGGGTTTTTTATTATTAGGGCTTCTTGTGACACTTTTTTTTTTTTGGGCTCCTTTTCTTAATTTAATGGTCCAATTGGACTTTTTGTAAGTCAAAGATGAAGATAGCTATGAATGGGAGTTAGATGGAAGAATACAAAGCAAACATAACTTTCTCACTTGGTTGTTCGTCTTGAATCGAGAGATCGAATTCTGGGCTGGGGGTTGAATACGGATCCAAATTGCTTGCTCTGCAATGCTATTGCTGGGAATGAAAGTAGACATCATTTACTGTTTGATTGCGCCTTTCAGTTGGATGATTGCAGAACCAATCTAATGGCGATTTTCATGAACTAATGATTCAGTTCTCCTCGTTTTGATTGGTTCATGAATCTTGTACAATTTTCTTAATTTTATTTTCTATATACAAATGTTCCTATTATTTGAAACAACCCACATAAAAAAAAAAAAAATATATATATTAGAAGGATATAAAATCTGACGTGCCGTTTCCTTAAACAACTATCGCCAACGATGACCGATCAAAGATTTTCAAGAACTCACTCTCTATAACGATCAATTGCATGTTTCATAACAAGATCCTTGAATATACAATATTTACACAAATTTACATACTACTTCTCCAAGATCAATCCAATGTTTACGGGAGTTCCACTTCCACACAAGATTTGCATTTCCATATTATTTTTCTCCTACAAAGTTCACTTGCTTATGCTCTGGACCGGACCGGACCGGACCTGTCTCCAACTTTAACGTCCCGATTCGAAAATTGAGCGTCCAGATTCCGAAGGTTTGAGCGAATTAGGAACAATAATACACGTTTCACCGGTACCTATAAAAAGGTCAGAAAGATAATTACCCAAATCTTCAGGGACGAATCTCACAATCTCCCCCCACGTCTTCACGTGGTATTTTTCAAAGAATGTAGAAGAAACGTTCGATAGCTTCTTCGTCACGGAATCTTTCAGCTCCTCTCTCAGTTTCGAGTCCGGCACGACCCACGTGCTCTGCTTCTGAAACGCCTCCTCAAACGCTTCATTGAACCGCCTCAGCCGCTCTTTTGCCGCTTCTTCTTCCAGCACCACCTCTTCCTCGTCGGAGAGTGACGTCATCACTTCTCCCCAAGACAGTTTCTCGTACTTCTCCAGGTACTGGCTCAGCTTCCCTTCGTGGTTCGCGATCCACTCCTCCCCGAGAACGACTCTCAGGTTCGACGTGCGAACCTTGGAGATCACGTAATGGAGGTTGTTGGCTAAGAAGAGATACGAGAGAGCCATGTCGCTGTACATCCGAGACTTGGTGTCGATTTTACAGAGCAAGACGAGGATTAGCCACGCGAATCTTGTGGTCACCGACTCGGTCTCGCCGCCTCCATTACTGTTGTTATGATCCTCGTCGTTGTGCCCGAAGTAATCTTCCGGTAGCGGTAGCGTCGACTCGGTGAGGACTCCGGCGAGCGACTCGTTGTAATCCGCGAGGAAGACGACGAAGTTCATGACGTACCTCGTCAGCTGATGAACACCGCCTCCGGGCATCGGAGATTTCGAAGCTTCTTTCGTGATCGAAGCTTCGAACTCCGCCACCATCGAGTTAATCGCTTCGCCGAGGTTTTTCAACGAGTCGGCGGCTTGTAACCGCACGGCGGAGGTCGAGTCGTAGCTGAAGATCTCCTCGATCTGGGGGAGAAGGTGCGAGATCGTCTGGTAAACGTCGATGGTCGAGAAGATCTTCTCGGCGGACTTTCGACATCTCGCGACGCTCACGGGGAAGACGAAGAGAGTCAAGGCGCTGTCTAACGTGATCTCGGCGAAGCAAGACTCGGCGACGGAGACGCAAGTCGAGAAAACGTGGTCGCACAAGATTCTCTCTCCGTCGAACAGATTAGCGATTATGATCGTCGTTGCTTCTAACCAGTTCTTGATGTTCTTCTCCATGCTCTCCCATTCAAGCTTCTGAACCTTGCCGAAGCTAAGATTCTCGAATCCGAGCTTGTTCAAGGCCTCGACGATGATCGATCCTCTTATCTTCTTGTATATTTTCACGCACTCGTTCTCGTACCCCGAAGATATCATGCAGTCGGCGATCATTTTCAGGTCAGTCATAACATCTGCATCCTCGGATTTGGGAACGTTGGCGTAAGCGGAAACTTTCTTCTTCCTTGAAATGAACGATGCGGAGGATCGAACAGAGACGGATTCTGGATCAAGATTCCGCCGGTTCGATTTCAAGATACGGTAAAACTCTTTCTCCAAGTGTTTCATCGCGATTGTGATCAGGTTATGTGCTCTAGAGAGCTTTGGGGACTCGGGATTCACCAGCGTTACTCCTTGGATCGCGTATTGCAAGCTGTTGATGAGTTCGATGAATCTTCTGCCTTCGGCGCGGTTAGTGGTTGAGAAGATTGAGGAGAGAGAGCAACAAGAAGCTGATGATGAGGAAGAAGAAGAATAAGATGTGTCTGGTGAAATCCATTTTCTGGTTAGAGTTTCAGTTGCTTCAATACTATCCAATAAAAGAGACTCAGAGAAGCTTTGGTATGGACGTGGTTTCGTCCTTCTACCAAGGGTTGAAGACGGTTTGAATAGAAGCATCATTTTGTTTTCTTGTTTTCTTGTTTTTTTTTTCTTAGGTTTTGTGTGAATTCGAAAGAATGTGAAGAAATGGTGTTTGGAGTTTAATTTTTGTTTTCTTTTGGGGTTTTGGAGGTTCTATGGAAGTAAAAGTTTTCAATGACTATTTTATGTTTGAGGTGTTTGATTCGAATCCGATTTAGCATGTGGTTATCCTAAATTCTCTCTCTCTTTTTTAGATAAAGGTATTTTTGATGTACTGTAGTATATAAGACTCTAGGCAATTCCTTCTCAAATAGCCAAAAAGAAGAAGAAGAAGAAGAAGACTAAATTATTGGATTTGGATACCGTGATCTATTTAGGGTTTTGATTTTGATTTTTTTTGTTTGTCTAAACCTCATACGTTTAAAAGCATTGCCTAATTATAATGTAAATCTGAGATTGCCTTCTTTAAAGAAAGAAAGGAAAAAAGTAAAATATCAAATCTACACTTTGAGGAGTAGTGTCATATTGATTCTGATTTCCCCACAAATCAAAACGACGTTAGGATTTAAATGGCATCAAGATGTTTAAAACTAACACACTAGTGTGAAGTACACAACAACCAAACAATGTCATTTTGCTTGTTGCGGACAATTTAATGGCGTTTGGATGGAGAAAAATTTAAGCCATTTTCAGTTAGTTAGTATACCTAGGTGTATGTAGATTAGTTTATTTCATGTTGGAACATGCATTGAGTTATAGTTAACGTAGTTTATGATAGAATTGGTCATGTATTGGCGGAAGAGATTCGTCAAAGCTTAAGGGTTTGGGTGCCAAACATGTTACGAAAACCCTTTTTTGTTCTTGATGACCTCTCTCCTTCTCACATTTCATAAGTTAAATTAGAAATATGTGCTTTTAGTGTTTATACTTAATATCGTTTAATAAGGATATATAGTTTCATGCTTAAAATAATCGTGTTCGAAATATTTTTATATTTATGACTACCTACTAAACTCCATTAGTTGGTATGGTGGCTTTAGAGCATCCGCATTCATGAGTCTCCTTTGGAGCTCTAATAGATTTTTAATAATAATTATATTATTAGTTTAAGTGTAGAAGTTTTTTTGTAAGCTGTTATTATTTTACTCTCACATTGCAGAACCCTTTCAGAAGTTCTTTAAAAACAGAATTTTTTTTGTTTAAATTTTATAAATTAATACAAAATAAAGGGAAATTTAAATATTATTAATAAATAAGATAGATTGCATATAACAAAATAAAACATAGATTACATAAAAAAAAAATATATT
This sequence comes from Noccaea bulbosa, assembly GCA_900406535.1. Taxonomy (NCBI): domain Eukaryota; kingdom Viridiplantae; phylum Streptophyta; class Magnoliopsida; order Brassicales; family Brassicaceae; genus Noccaea; species Noccaea bulbosa. The sequence continues at coordinate 7,271 of OVBJ01000807.1, read as the reverse complement.
TATTGAAAGATAAGAAAAACACATATTTAAAAATATATGAAAACATGATAAAAACCAAATTTATTCCAAATATGTTCAACCAAATCAGCTTTCAATTGGTGATGTTTTTGTTCATCACGAATATCAGCTCGATTGGCCATCACATTTTGGACATTTGTAGGCACATCGTCAGAAGCCGAGTATGGTATTTGTGAAGATCTGCTTCCGTCTCCTCCTCCTTCTTGGAATTCTTCTTCATTATACTGAGTGTGGGCATTTCGTTCGTCTTCGACTATCATATTGTGTAATATGATACAAGCTTTCATTATATTTCCTATTTTTTCCTTATCCATAGTAAGAGATGGATTTTTCACAATTGCAAATCGAGCTTGCAAGACTCCAAAAGCGCACTCAACTTCTTTTCGGACACCTTCTTGATGATTAGCAAATAGTTTTGCTTTTTCTTCTTGTGGCCGAGGAATTGATTGAATGAAAGCTGCCCAGTCCGGATATATACCATCGGTGAGATAGTAAGCCATCTTGTATTGATGTCCATTAACAAAGTATGACACATTTGGAGCTCGACCTTCTAAGATATCATCAAACACGGGTGAGCGGTGGAGAACATTAATGTCGTTTAAAGTACCTGGGGGTCCGAAAAATGCGTGCCAAATCCACAGATCATACGACGCCACGGCCTCCAAAACGATTGTCGGTTTATTTTTGCCTCGTGAATATTGTCCTTTCCAAGCCGTGAGACAATTCTTCCACTCCCAATGCATACAGTCAATGCTTCCTATTGATCCGGGAAATCCACGCTTCTCTGCTACTTTGAGTAGTCGTCGGAGATCTTCTTTCGTAGGCCTTCTCAAGTACTTTTCCTCATAAAAATTTATGATTGAGGCTGCAAAATTATGCAAGCATTTGAGGGCGGTGGATTCACCGATTCGGAGGTACTCGTCTACCGCATCAGCTGCACTACCATATGCCATCATACGAATAGCAGCCGTACACTTCTGTAACCCGGACAGACCTAACCTTCCAGTACCATCCCGTTTCTGTTGAAAGTATGGTGCTTCAATGGATAGCCTTTGAACAATGCTCGTGAACAATGACTTGTTCATCCGAAACCGACGTCGGAATATGGCTTCAGGGTAGATTGCGTTGTCACTGAAGTAATCATTCCATAACCGGATGTGACCTTCTTCACGTCCTCTTTCAATATACATTCGTTTCTTCTTTGTCTTCTCCGGCTCAAGTGCTTCACCGTAAGTATCTAAACACTCTTCAAAGCAATTATCTAATTCATAATCTATTGCTTGTTCAAAATTGTCATCAAATGTTGAAAAAGAAGAGTTTTGGGAGGAAGATGCCATATTTGATAATTTTTGTGTTTAATAAGGGAAATTGTAGAGAGACTGGTTTGAGAACCAAGTGATTTTCGAGAGAGAAAGCAAAGAGAGATGGAAAGTTCAGTTGATATGGAAACAGCAAATGTACTCCCTTTAAATAGCAAATGACTTCAACACATTGCATGTGATGAAAAAATATCCCGTGATTCTCTTTTTGTTACCCCGTGATACAAAAAGCCAAACCAAATAATGCCATGTGATACAAAATGAGACCCGTGAAATTGTACTCTTGTTGCCGACATAAAATTTCATTTCAAAATGAAAAATGTTGAACCAAATACCATAATCATACATAATATGTCATACATAAACCAAAAGAAAGAAACACTAATCATCTTTGCGACTTTAAGAGCATCTGTAACTGTCTCCTTTTTGGTTAGGCTAGGCGCCAAAGGAAACTCATCTGTTTCATAAACATAGACAATATAAAAAGTGATCATGAACAGGCGCATAAAACATCAACTTATTAAGTAAGAAATAGAGTAAGTATTACCTTGCAGCAGCAGGTTCTCAGTTTTCAAGTGGAGCTCCTCTGATTGAGTAAGTATTACCTTGTTTCGCTGTAATAAGACTCTCCTCTGATGCGTACTACTCACACAGATCCTGCAAATAGAGCCAGCAAAGTGTGGTTTAACAAGTTTAACCAATTACATAAAACAATTAAACATTTTCAGAGCCAATGAAACTAAAAATGGGAACATGGAACATTTTAAAAATATTATACATAAACCATTTTTCGATTACATAAAACATCAAACATGAAAACAAAACCGAGACATTCCAGCAAACATAACACTACATCTTCCTTTAAACATCTTAGAAGATAAAATACATTAAGAGAAAACATCAAACATCAAACATGTTTCAGCAAACATAACACTACATCATCTCACTCATGAGCTTATTCTTAAGCCCCATCTCCATCTCAGTTAAAGGTTCCGTTTTTCCTAAAAGTTTAGCAAGTAAATTCTTGTCAGCTATCTTCGCCTTCATTGCGTTGTCTTCTTTCCTAATCTCCCATACGCTTTGAACATGTTTCTGAGAAGCCTCTCTGTCTTCTGCGGTTGGCTTAACACTATTATTTCCTTTAAACTTTGCTGCCTTCGCTGCCTTCACACCTATTGGCCTTTCTGCTGCTTGGTCCTTCATTGGCTGAGATGTTCCGGAAACCTCTGGCTGAGATCTTTTGGATTTTGATTTTCCTTGATCTTTGCTAGATTTTCCTTTATCTTTGCTAAGGGTACACCACTTCTGATCATTTCTGAGCATTTTCCATACATGATCTAACGTGAAGTTACTCTTCTGGTCCTGAAAGTAGAATTTGTATGCCATCACGTAGACATCATCCTCCGACTGGCCGCTTGTAGCTTGACGTCCCGCCTGCTCGTAGCATCCACAAAACTTCAGGACTTGTTCATTCATTTTCCCCCATCTCTGCTTACAAGTATTCCATTCCCGCGGAGGAAGGTGCTTCACCGCTGAACATGCAGAGTAGTATGCTGTCACTCTTTTCCAGAAAGTGGCAACTTTCTGATCATTGCCAACGATCGCATCTTTGCTGGTGTTTAACCAGGCGCTCACCAGCGCTCCATCTTAAGGGACTGTCCATCTACGTCTTGCTTCTCGGTTAGTCGTCCCTGGTGACCTCTCCTAGACATGATCAGCATCATCTGGTGTTGCTGGTGTACCGGTTTGTGCTGTTTGGTTACTGAAATGAGGGGTTTGGGTACAGAACAAGGGTGTTTGTGATGTTCCAGTTTGGTTCAGGAGGTCTGTATAAGACCCAGTGTAACTAAATGGAATGTTGTATGCCATTTCTCAATCAATGAAGGAAAGAAAACAAGAAAGTACAAGGTTTGTTTACTAAAAGATTGATGAGTTTTCAAGCAGAGAAGGTTTGCGTATTTAAAGGAAAACTTAGTGATTAATTTTGACAAGACAAGTTTCTGTTTTACGTAGCCCAATATCGTAACTACACTTCCAAAATTAACTCAACTACACTTTAGTGGTTGAGCTCATTTAACTCAACCTAAAGCATCTCTCCTTCTCCTAATCGCTCATTCAACTCAACGCAATTAACCAATTACAAACAAACAACAACGCCACACCATTTGTCTCTCAGTTTGAAAGAAACAGCGTCAAAGCACAAAGCACAACCAATCAAAAACAAACAGCAAACACAAACATTTACAATTCTCTACCTAAACAGCATACATTAACTACAGCGCAACCTATAATCTATGACAACCGAAATTGCGGAACCCTAACCTGTAGCTTGGAGAACTGATTCGAGTTGTCATCAATTCCACCAGCTGCCTTCTCCTTCTTCTGTGGCATCTCGAAGACATGAGGAGAAGAAAAGTGAAAATGTTATTTAAAAGAAAAGAGGAATAGCATTGAAAGCATAATAAACAAACGTGTATGAGAGCTAGAACAAATGCTGCGAACAACTGTGTATTAAGCATAATGAACAAGCATAACCATTTCAAACAAATCTAGAATAAATGCTGCGAATTTGTTATCTTTCTTCTTTATCATTCTAACCGAGATGAGAAATCAAATTAAGAATCTACAATAATCAGATACAACCTAAACGATTAACACCTAATTATATTTCTCAAACATGTATGAGAAAATCAAAAACCCGAAAGTGTCCAATTCAATTTCGGAAATCAAAACCCAGATTTATGATTTGAGCTACCACTTTTCAACTGCAATTCTCGAATATATACAGTAAAGCAGCAACTAATTCAGGTTAGAGACAAATACCTAATAAAATCGCTGTTCAGGAGGCGCCGAAGATCGAGGAGGACAAATATCGGACTTTCCCGAGGAAGCGCGAACGACAGCACAGGAAATTCGTGATAACGAGAGGAAGAAGAAGAAGAAGAAGAAGAAGAAAACGACGAAGAACAACGTCGAACAGGTCGGAGATTAACGGAGAAGAGAAAGATCGCGAGGAACCCGAAAGAGAGACGGAGAAACCGAAGAGATTTCTTTTTCGCAACAGAAAAAATAAAAAATTATTACAAAACGCCGACAGTTTTTCGCGCGGAGCATTGTGGACGCGACGCGTGGCGACAGATGGCCGAGTAGAGACGGGGCCAAAACAGCTTCCGGGAGAGACGTTTCAACAAATTGGGCTTGCCATGTGGGTAATTAATTACCTTTTTTCTTTTCTTTTGGGCTCCAGAACCCAGTAGAAACTGTGCAATTCGGCTGGTCTTAGACAACTCTGACTCGACTGAGCTTTCTTGGTTTAAAACTTTAAATACAAAGAAAAGTGGTCCATGTCGAAAATAAAGAACACTAATATTAATTTATTTCTATCATCTAGCGCTCAACACTTTTATATATTTACTTTTTAAGTTTATAAAAGTTTAATCATTCGTTATATTATCTTTCTAAACTCAAAGTTAATGTGATGATTTTGCCAAAAACAAAGAAATTACTAATTTAAAAAGTAATTACTGCAATCGTAAAAACATTTAAAAATAGGCGGGAAACCATATATTCCAAAATAATTACAGTCACAACTCCACGTCTAGCTCCACGTGTGTCATATAGAGTTCGAAGACTGGATTGACGAGACGGCCCCTGATCCACCAGACCCAAAATACAGATCCGAGAGATAATTTCCAATATCTCCAGGGGCAAACCCGACATTCTTTCTTAACCCGACCCGGTACTTTTTATAAACCTCCGAGTAACTAGGTATCAACATCACACCAACCCAAACTTTAATCTCGTCTCTCAATTTCGGATCCGGTACGACCCAACCGGTTTGCCTCTTGTACGCCTCCTCGAACCGGTCACTAAACCGACGGATAATCTCCTCCGCTTCTTCTTCCTCCGCCGTCGGAAGCGACGTCATCATCATCACCATCTCTCCCCAGACGATCTCCTCGAACTTCGTGACGTACTTCTTCACTTTCGCTTCGTGCTTCTCCAACCAATCGTTGCTCAGAATCTCCTTTAAACTCGACGTACGGACTTTGACGACGACGTAATTGAGATTGTTGATTAAGAAGAGATACGAGAGAGCTACGTCGTTGTAGAGACGAGACTTGGCGTCGATTTTGCAGAGCAAGAACAGGATGAGCCACGCGATTCGTTTTTCAAGCGGCGATGACGACGATGAGTTAACGTCGCCGGAGGAGGAGTTTTCTTCCGGTGAATGTGATAGCGGCGTTTTGGGGATGATTTCGGAGAGTGTGTCGCTGTAATCGGCGAGGAAGACGATGAAATTCATGACGTACCTTGTGAGCTGGTGGATTCCGCCGCCGGAGATTAGGGATTTCGAAGATTCTTTCGAAATTGAAGACTCGAATCCGTCCATCATTGAAATCACCCCTTCTCCGAGATTTGTTAGGGTTACGGCGATTTGTGATCGGACGGGAGAAGTTGAATCGGAGCTGAAAACTTGTTCGATTTTGGGTAAGAGCTCCGTGATGGATTGGTAAACGTCGAGAGTGAGGAAGATTTTCTCGGGAGATTTCCGGCATTTCGCCATGTTTCCCGGGAAGGAGAACATCGCTAAAGCGCTCTGTAGTGTGATTCCCGCGAAAGAAGATTCGCGAATCGCGGCGGAAGATGAGAAGACGTGATCGGAGAGGATCCGTTCTCCGTGAAACAGAGTCGTCACGGCTCTTCTCGCCGCTCGTAACCATTTCCTGATCTTCTTCTCCATGACCTCCCACTCGAGTTTCTGAATCTGCGAGAAGCTCAGATTCTCGAAACCGAGCTGATCCAAAGCTTCGACGATGATCGATTTCCTGATTTTTTCGTAAATCCTGAAGCATTCTTTGCCGTATCCAGATGACGTCATGCAGTCGGCGATCATCTTCAAATCCTCCATGGCATCCTCATCTCGCCTTCCACATTTCGACTTCGGAATCTCGAGTTCGCCGTCCGATTCTGAATCAGAGATTCGAGAGCGAACAGAGACGGATTCCGGATCGAGATACCGTCGGTTTGATTTAAGAATCCGGTAAAACTCTTTAGATAGATGATTCATGGACATTTTCATCAAATTCTCTGCTCGGACTAGCTTCATCGATGCTGGATTCACAGAGACTAGCTTAACCATTACAGAGTGTAAACTGTTGACAGCTCCGATGAATCGTCTTGCTTCGTCGCGGTTTACGGTGGAAAAAAGAGAGGAGATGCAGCAGAAAGAAGAGGAAGAGTCGAGAAGTTCCGGTGAAATCCATTGAAGGATGATAGCTTCAGCGTCTTTGATATTGTCTTCCATTAGAGACTCAGAGAAGCTCTTGTGTACATGTTGTTTTAGCTTAGAAGAAGAAGAAGAAGAAGAAGAAGAAGAAGTGAAAGCGAAGAGGACCATCTTTTTGTTTTGTATTTTTCTTGTTCTTTCTTTTGTGATTTCGAAGTGAAGATTCTGTTGAGAGATGACTAACTTGGAACAGTATTTATAATGGTTCATAATGGTTCTCATACTATATTATATGATCCTTTTGACTTGGATTTATTTATTCTTCTTTCTTTTTGAACAGAAACGTGGGACAATGACACGTTCGACGTGTAAATTCTTTTAACATTGGTCTATAAATAAGATTCACCGTGTATTTTCAAATATGTAATTAATAAGTATATTGTTATGCTTGTTAATTGTGTTTGTAACCAAGTTGTATCGTTTTGTGCCTATTTTTAGGTTTTGGACGAGTTTTAGGACTCGGCCATCATCCATTTCTAAAGAATTATAAGAAAATATATCGTCTCGTTCGTAGAAAAAAAAATTATACTAGCACATTACTTTCGCCTTTAAAAAAAATGAATACATTCCCTAATATTTTATTACATTACATGCAGTGGCGGAGGCAGAAAAAAAAATTATTGGGGGCATAATTATTAACACTA
>OVBJ01000806.1:0-38803 GCA_900406535.1 Noccaea bulbosa | reverse complement strand
CAAAAAAAAAAAAAAAAAAAAAAAAAAAACAGGAGATGAGATGAGAATATTGCATGGACATATACCATGAAAGCATGACGTGATATCTTCATATCCCTGACTCCAGAGATGCTGGTGAAGAAATTACGGACCCTGATGTATCGCTTTTGTAAGTCACCTTCTTGAGCAACACTACCCCGCAGGCAGAAATAGCCAAGAATATTGACCTTGGTTAAGGAACTCGAATTGCTAATGAAACTAGGCGATTGTTCATCTTGGAAACACAGATTCTTGGAACATATGAAGAAAAGAAATTCAGATAATTCTGATTTAATGCAACGTGCTTTTGATTTTTGAAATAGATTTATCTGAATTCCTGTATTGATAGGTAATGTCAATCCTAGTAATCGATACATATTGCTAAATCTTGGCTCTATATTTATCTGATCTGTGTTGTCTCTATATCACATCTTGTGGAGTTTTTTCTTAAGTCATGTAGTTATGCAAAGGTCTTGTAACTGGTGGATAGATTCAAAAGGTTCCATGAACAATGCAGGGTTGATTCCTAATTCTGCTTTTGCGTTTCTGGGATATGTGTTAAGCTTTTATATTGGATTGAACATCAACATACCACCATGAGTAACTGTTATATGTCCTGTACCCCCCGTTACAAAACTTTTGATAACGTGTTAAGCACCAATGGAATAGTTACCATCTCGGTGGCATAAGGAGGAAGGAAACAATTGTGTCACATTTCCTTTTTTATCTTTTACCGGCAGAATGATGTTGATGGGTATGGGACACTGAACTATAGCGAGTTTGTGGCTGTTTCGGTGCACCTTAAGAAGATGGCGAATGATGTACACTTGCATAAAGCTTTTAACTTTGATCAGAACCAGAGTGGTTACATAGAGATAGAAGAACTTCGTGAAGCCTTGAATGATGAATTGGATGCTAGTAGCAGTGAGGAAGTCATAGCTGCCATCATGCAAGATGTTGATACCGACAAGGTAAACCACAACAAAATAAAGATAGATCTTTCACATTTCATTAATCCATTAAGCTATGAAGAGTTTGCGTGGATGATGAGAGCAGGGACATGGTTCTGCTCTTTTTGCTGGTCCACAATTTAAGCCGATTGGTGGAAATATCATGGCTCATGCCACCACAACAAGGTGTAACAGATTGCAAGGATTGATTGGTTATTGGCAAACACATTGTCTTGCTTCTTCTCTGCCTTTTAAGCAATCCCTTTCACTTGTAATACAAAGAACCTTTTTCTTTTGTTTCTCTCTTCGTCATTGTTGATCAAGAACAAATGGTGTAAGGCTGTAAGCATACAAGTAGTAAGGAGGCAACAAAATAAAAAAAAATCTCTTAATTTTTTTTTTTTAAGCACCCTCCATTGGAGGAGAGAAAACAATGGTTTCTTAACAAAATTTCTAAGTCAATTTTTATTATATTAATTTAGTTAAGCATCTCATGGAAGATGCTTGCATTGAACATGGGGCATCAATCAAAACCCCCGGCTCTTTAGAAGGAAAAGACATAAAACAATTACTATAATATCCAACAGTGAGACTGGTTAATGTCTGAGAGTGCACTCGGAAAACCTTTACAATATCATCGTCCATTCGAAGAATGCTCAAATCTTCAAGAACTGGGCAAGACGAGATAAGCAACTCTAAAACCGCCTTATTGGCATATACATTTTCTTTCAGATGCATAGTCTTGAGACGAGGTAATGAAACAGACTTAATGTCAAATATTATAGAAGATAATATATTATTGAGTTATGTTATTTGATACAAGAGCATAAGACACATATATATAGTGTTTAACATTAACATAATGATAACACCAAATAATGTAAATCTTCCTAATCCTTATCACAATAGGATTTCTCTAGAATATTCTTCGGTTTGGATTCACGGGCTTTACTTCATAAACGGGTTTCAATGGCCCACAATACTTGGTTCGCCTTGCTCACCAAGATATCTCCAATACTCCCCCGCACGACAATGGTGGACGCGAAACGCAAAATCTGCAGTCACAATGCGGAACACCTAGGTCGTGGACAATCATGTCGAGGATGGCAATACAAGTCAATAGGGATAGAACATGCTCGTCTTTGGTCTTGAAAGAAAGGGAATAGTAGCATCCCGTGAACGCAAACTCTGCAAATTCACAAATAATCGTCCTTGTCGCAGACAGCCCATAAATTGGACTAAAGATAAATGACCTAAAAATATGAGCGCTCCAATAAAATCCCTAAACTCATAATCAAACTCCCCCGTAATAGGATAAACCAAAAACCTTGAGAAATTCCAAACTATAGAAAAAAAATCTCAAAACAAAAGTAAAACTAATACCCTGTGAAAACCACATCCCTTAACCAAAATATTTTCCTAATAATTCTTAACTCTTGCATCTAACCAATAAATAACCTAAAAAGCCAAAAAGAAAACCATAACTTGATATAAAATAGTTTAACTAAAACCTAACTTCGTATAGCTTATAAAATAAAAAAAATAGAAAATCCAGAAAACCATAACTTAAAAAAAAAAGGAAACTAATGTAACTTTTGTAACTTAACGTGAACACAGACCACGTCATCGTCATCGTCATCATCTGGATCATCATCATCACATCCCTCATCACCTTCAACGTAAAAGGTATGCGTCTCCATCGTTAATGCGGAAGCTTTAATTATGGTCACCAAAAATCGAAAGCTCTGCTACCATGTCAAATATTATAGAAGATAATATATTATTGAGTTATGTTATTTGATACAAGAGCATAAGACACATATATATAGTGTTTAACATTAACATAATGATAACACCAAATAATGTAAATCTTCCTAATCCTTATCACAATAGGATTTCTCTAGAATATTCTTCGGTTTGGATTCACGGGCTTTACTTCATAAACGGGTTTCAATGGCCCACAATACTTGGTTCGCCTTGCTCACCAAGATATCTCCAATACTTAAAACTACCCAACGAGACCCGATGGATCGAGCCTTAAGTGAAGGAGTGTCTCACATACATAGAGGCTTAACGGCATCACTGTCATACACATACGCGTCACATAAGCAAACTCAACATGAAGATGCTTAAGTTTATGCGTAGCCGCAAATTCTATCCAACGGGTGAAACAAGATTGATCATTCCCAATCTTCCAAATTTTTAGCTTGAGCTTGTGCAAGCATGAATTTTCTTCCCTAGACAAATCTACAAACCTGTCCATAAAACTCACAAAGGCATTGGGATCTGAATGGCTAGAAGTGGCCAAATCCAACTCGGGCATCAAAAGCCAGACACTTTTCCACCTATTGGTTCAATTGACGAACGAACCGACGGTTTTTGTACCTGGTTTGATGATTTGTTTTCCTGCTACTTCTCTCATCTATAACATGAGAATTACTAAAATCTGGGCCACAATTATTAGAACCACTTGTAGTTATCTATCAGACTAAATATGCATTGTATTTGTACCCTTTGATTGATATAGTCTTGAAGAAACCACATTGGCTCACACCGCACGGCACGGACTCCACATCGTTATTCGTTGCCTGAGATAGTGGAATGCATCATGCATGGAAGAGTTTGGCCAAATGGTGATTCCCATTTTCTACGGTTTGGATACTTCTCACGTTAGGAAACAGAGTGGCGAATTCGGAAAAGTCTCTGCAAACACTTGTCAGACAAAAACAGAGGATGAGATACGTCAATGGCAGGAAGCATTAGCCGATGTAACTGATACTCTCGGATTTCATTCTCAGAACTGGTACCGTACAATTTCATGAAATCATTAGATAAGTGTCTCTTTGACGGTTCACTGTGTGTGAAAATGATCTTCCTTCTTTCTTTGTTAGGGATAACGAAGCTAAAATGATCCAAGATATCGTCAATGATGTTTTGGATAAACTCCATCAAATGACTTTGAAGACTTTTTTTGGTATTGAAGATAATATCACAAAGATGAGTTTATTGTTGCGTTTGGAGTCCAAGGAAGTGAAGATGGTTGGGATCTGGGGACCTTCGTTTCAAGAGCTCTATTTAATCGAGTCTTTCGTCACTTCCAAGTTAGGGTTTTCGTAGACAGAGCTTTCGTATGCAAGAGTATGGTGGAGATTTATAGTAGAGACAACCTGGACAATTACAACGCCTAGTTGCATTTACAAGTAAATTTTCTGTCTGTTTGTCTAAGGTATGTTGTAATTTAGGTGTGGTACGTGAGAGAGAGGCTAAAGAACATGAAAGTCCTTATCTTTATTGATGATTTGGATGATCAAGCAATAGGCATAGACAAACCAAAAACTACAGAGTTGCGCGCCATGCCTGGGAAGAACAGAGGATGTCACTTTGAATCTTTGGTTGTTAATATTTCCAAATAATCATGAAGTGGCTTTGTCTTTTGTTGTAAAATTTCTGTTTTTTCTCTCTCTCTGCGCTGAAGGTTTCAGTCTGATACAATAACTGTTGGGAGCTACTAGAGCTGGAGGACTTAAAAAGAGTTTTGGAATCCTCAAACATGATACAAAGAGTTGTGTGGATATAAAGCCTACAAAAGACGTGATAATAGAATTCGGCAATATAAAAATCCCAGCCCCGGCCCCAACGTCTTAACGTCTGATCATCGTAGACAAACCTTAAAAGCCATTTTAACGGTCAACAAACTATGATTTGACACGTGCTTGATCGCCTAGGCAATGCAAGGAGATCCCTTAAGACGACAGATTTATCTTCTCGCACAGACAAATGCAAAACAAGTTTCTTGAGCATTACAGCGTTCTTTGCAAAGTACCTTGCTACTTCCATTTTCGTAGGCGTTCCACAGCATGAGGTTTTCAACTCTACAAACGCGAGCGATGACAGCAAACACTGAGGCACGAACGGCAGTCTTATTTCTTCCCTCAGAGTTAAAGTGCAATCACATAGATCCTGTAAAATACCACAAGATACAAATCACACCATGACTAATACTTTTAGATACCACTTGACACATTTCTTTAAGCGTACGAGTTAAACTCTAGGGTTTTTGCAAGTCAATACCAAGATTAGGGATTTTAGATTAGGAAAGCTTTCAAGAAACGTTGGCAGACTTCCCAGGGAGTCGGGTAAAACCGCTGCTTCCAGACAGGATAGGTTGCAAAACTGGGGTAGTGGCGTGATAGTCTTAATGATCTACTCACAAAAACAAAAGGAGATGAGGATATTGGTTAGCATAAAATGTCATGAAAGAGCATTATATATACAATATATTTCACAACATATACCTCAAAGGTATCAAAAGAGATGTTCATATCCTTAACACCCGAGATACTGGTGAAAAAATTACGCTTTACTAAGTCATCCCACAGACATAAACAGCCAAGAAGATTGACCTTGGTTAAGGAACCTGAATTGCTTATGACTTTGCTAGGCGATAGTTCATAATCGAAAGTCAGATACTTGAGTCTAGGGGCATCAATCCAAACCGCAAAGTCTTCAAAATCAAAATCTTCAATATAAACCTCATCATCATCATGCCCACCACCAACTCGCATACTGAGGCTGGTCAATGCCTGCGAGTGCACTCGTAAAACCTTTACATTATCATCTGGCCTTCTAACAATGCTCAAATCTTCAAGAACTGGGCAAGACGAGATAAGCAACTGCAGAGACGCCTCATTGGCATATATGTTTGATTCTAAACGCATATTCTTGAGACGAGGTAATGAAACAGACTTAAAACTACCCAACGAAACCCAATTGAGTGTTAAGTGAAGGAGTGTCTCACATACATAGAGGCTTAACGGCATCACTTCCATACACTCACGACTCACAAGACCAAAATCAACATGGAGATGCTCAAGTTTAGGCGTAGCCACGAAGTCTATCCAACGCGTGACACAATGCTGATCATTCTCATCTTTCTGAATAACTAGCTTGAGCTTGTGCAAGCATGACTTCTCTTCCCTACCGAAACCTAGGAACCTGTCCACGAAACTCACAAAGGCACTGTAGTCTGGGAACTCAGGTGAGGCCAAATCCAACACGGGAATCAAACGCCAAAGACTTTTCCACCTATTGGACAAAACACTAGTCCTAACAGATTCCTTTGTCGGAAGACACGAGAGGATCTGAGATATCAAAGAGTCTGGTAACTTGCTTATCATATCCTCTCCAGCACTTGAGAAACCTGCAGACCCTTCGCCGCATTTTTCTTTCTCTTTCGAAAAGCTTTCCTCCATCGCGAAATTGAGCTGAAGATTTCACAAGACAACCGGTTGTCAAAATCATCAACGCTAAAGAAGCAGAAAAAAAGTTGAAGGGTTTTGGAAGATTTCCTTTCTCTTTCGAAAATGTTTCTACCATAAGATCAGGTTGCAAAATTGAGCTGAAGGGCATATTTCGCACGGATATCAAGAACAGATCATCAAAATCAACACTAGAAAACCAGAAAGAGCGTGAATGTTTCTAAAACCAAAAAGGAGGGAAGAAGGTAAATCACCTGATGGGTTTAGGGTTACGGAAGATCCGATGGCTAGAGATGGAGATGAAGAAGTCGAAGTTGTCATAAGCAATGAGAAAGAGTCTTTCAGAACACGGCTCTTCAGTCTTCACACGCGTTTGAGAAAGCGACCAGAAAGCTTTACTTTTCTGTGGTCTTGGTCAACAAATGTTTTGAATATTGTATGTAGACTGAGAAAAGTGATGACGACGAAACCTTCTTCATCAACTGGAGGCTTAGAACGCATGCTCTTAGCCACGTGCTTTTTTAATGTTCAAAAACGACAACTCAATTCTGTGTTTTGGTTCAAGAGTCAAAACTCAGTACCGACGGTTTTCCACCTGGTTCGATGATTTTGATTTCCACCTTCTCTCAACTATAAAATAGAGGTCTGATGACAACTAACTATAAATTTATGCTACAATCATTGGACCCTTGTAATATTAACTAAACATTAGTAATTTATAAAATTCAAATGAATATGTGAATGTTAAATTATCTATAAAGTGGCTTGGACCAACTAAACCAAGGATTTTCCTCAAAATCATAAGAAGCTTATTGTTACTGAGAAAACTTATCATAGGATGTTGTTAAACACTGAAACTTGCTGATTGTGCAGTAATGGCTTAAGAGAAACAGAGGGGAATATGAGTGAAGAATATACTAACACTAATATTATATATCAATGGCAAAGCTTATTATATACCTCGGCAGTAGTGCTAGAGATGGTCATATCCCTGACTCTCGAAATACTGGTAAAAAAAGCACGAACCATATTTCGCTTTGGTAAGTCAACTCCACCAGCAACATCATTCTCAAGATTAAAGACATACGCAAGATCGACCTTGGCTAAGGAACCCGAATTGGTTAAGATTTTATTGTCCGATAGATCATCTTGCCATTTCAAATACTTGAGTCTTGGCGCATCAATCAAAACCGCTGAGCCTTCTCTTACATAGCCATCTTCTTCACCGATTAAATAGTCTATATTGAGACTGGTTAAACATCAACCAGAACTAGTGACCCAAAAAAAAGAGCTGACAAAGACATGATAATAGAATTCAACAAAATCAAAAATCCAAATACAATCAGTCCAAGAAACCAATACTTTTAGTCTGATCATATAGATAGACTCATAGACCCACACCAAAAAACCCTTTCTAGCCGTCAAGAAACTATGATTTGACATTGGCTAGATCGTCTGGGCAATGCAAGGAGATCCCTCAACACGTTAAATCCTTCTTCTATCGTGAAACATCTGAAATGCAGAACAAGTTTCTTGAGGACTACTGAGTTTCCTACAAAGTACCTTGCTACTTCCATTTTAGCAGGCCCTCCGTTATAATATTTTATCTCTACACACTCGAGTGATGACAGCAAACACCGTGGTACGGATGACAGTCTTATTAGCTCTTTCTCCCTGGAAGGATGATCAAAATCCTATAAAATAAAAAAACACAAACAAAATGAATGACCAATATAATAAGATGACACATTCCTTAAAAGTATTTGAGTTAAAAGCTCTAGGGTTGAGCAAGTCATCACCAGCACCAAGATGAGATGTTTAAGACTCGGGAAGCTCTCAAGAAATTTTGTCAGCATTTCCAGAGTTAATAAAGTAAACGTCACTTTTAAACGGGAAAGGTTGCAAAACTGAGGCCATGGGTCGTGTTCCACGTTATAACAGAAAAACTGCTCCACCAAAATAAACAAAGAGTGAGAGCAAAAAAACTTTATGATATAATATATCAATCGCAAAGCTTCTCTATACCTCAACAGTAGAGCCAGAGATCTTCATGTCACTGACTTTCGAAATACTGGTGAAAAAATTACGGACCATATTTCGCTTTGGCAAGTCAACTACATCAGCAACATCACTCTCGTTGAAGACGTAAACCAGATTAACCTTTGTTAAGGAACCCGGATTGGTTAAGATTTTACTGTCTGACAGATCATCTTGCCATTTCAAGTACTCGAGTCTAGGGGCATCAACCAAAACCCCTGAGCCTACTTTTTCATAATCATCAACATAGTCATCATCTTCACCAAACATATAGTCCACATTAAGACTGGTTAACGTCTGAGAGTACACTCTTACAACCTTGACGTTATCTGTTACCATTCTAACAATGCTCAAATCTTCAAGAACTGACTCCAGGCTCGCATCGCTGGCATATACGTTGTGTTCCAATTTCATAGTCTTGACGCGAGGCAAAGACACAGACTCGAACTCGCTAAACGATACCCGATGGAGTCTTAGATATACAAGTGTGTCGCAGACATAAAGGCTTAGAGGCATCACCTCTAAGAACTCACGATTCACAAGACACTCGACATCAAGATGCTCAAGTTTACGCCTAACCACAAAGTCTATCCACCGGGTGACACAGGGCGGATCGTTCACATCTTTCCGAATACTGAGCTTGAGCTTGTTCAAGCATGACTTATCTTCCCTACAGAAAGCTAGGAGCCTGTCGATAAAACTCACAAAAGCATTGTAATCTGGGAACTCAGAAGAGGCCAAACGGCCCAAACCCAACGTAGGAACCAAAAGCCAGAGACTTTTCCACCTATCGGACAGAACACTAGTCCTAACAGCTTCCTTTGTCGGAAGATAGGAGAGTATCTGAGATATCAAAGAGTCTGGTAACTTGCTAATCATATCTTCTCTAGCACTAGCTCTAGCTCTTACGTAACTTGCATACCATTCGTCCCACGTTCGTGTCTCTTTCGAATAGCTTTCGTCGTCCATCAGATTTGCTAGCGAAATTGAATCGAAGAACCGTACAAACAATTCACAGAGACAGCCTCGAAATCTATGTGTATAGTGACGCAGCAAGCACGAATTTTCAGAAACAGATGGTCAGAATCTCGATTTCCCACTTACCTAACCAATCCAAAACCGAAAAATCAACTCCATATATAGAATCCGGAAATGGTGCTACGGTTTTTATATATATCAAAATGAGCAAGATGTTGAAATCACCTAATTGGTTTAGGGTTTTGTATTTCGGAAGATACCAAGGCGAGAGACGAAACTTTCAGTCGCCGTTCTCAGGGTTTTTGGAGGGGTTTTCGAGGGTACCTGCTCAAGTTTTTCCCTATCGCCTTCTCACTAGTGCCAGGTAGTAATCAGGCCGCCTGCATTTCCTATTATCATGTAAACCAACTGTGATTTTTGTTTCCAGGGAGGATGGGAGTTTCACCCTTCACCCAACCTCTCTCCTACCACTAGACCACAGAGACATGGGCACCTGCTCAAGTTTTTGGATTTTATTCTATATATATATATATAGTAATATATAGTTAGAATTATGTAAAGTTTTTTTGTGAGAAAAAAGCTAAAATTTCATTAGCATACGCATTAGTTTTTCTATTTCAATTCTCAAACATCATCCAGAGCTAATGACCAAAAAAAGCTCATAAAGAAATCATCATATTAGAATTCAACAAAATCAAAAAACCAAATGCCAATCCAAGAAACCAACAGGTAGATGCTAATCTTAGTCTGATCATATAGATAGACCCACCTAAAAACTAAAAACCCCTTTGTAGCCGTCAAGAAACTACGATTCGGCATGTGCTAGATCGTCTGGGCAATGCAATGAGAACCTTCAACATGTTAAATCCTTCTTCTGGCGTGGAACAGCGTGAGTGCAGAACAAGTTTCTTGAGGACTAGTGAGTTTTCTACAAAGTACCTTGCTACTTCCATTTTAGCAGGCCCTCCGTTGAAATGTTTCAACTCTACAAACTCGAGTGATGACAGCAAACAGCGTGACACGGATGAAAGGCTTATTTGCACTTCCTCCTCCTCCTCCTCCTCCTCCTCCTCCTCCTCAGGATCAAAATCAAAATCCTATAAAAACACAAACATACAACAACAAACAAAAGAATATAAGATGAATGGATATAGGAGAGCTCTAGGGTTGAGATGATAGATCCCTAAAAGTATTTGAGTAAAAGCTTGCAAGTCACCATGACGAGTGATTTTAGATTCGGACAGCTCTCAAGAAGGGTTGGCAGCATTTCCAGATTATATAAATAAATCGTCACTTCTAAACGGGACAGGTTGCAAAACTGGGGCAATGGGTCGTATTCCTTGTTATGATAGAGAAACTGCTCACCAAAAGAAAGAGAAGAATATGAGTGAGCAAAAACGCAACGCTTAGATATAATATGTATATGTTTATCAATCGCAAAGCTTTACATACCTCGGCAGTATAGCCAGAGATCGTCATATCCCTGACTCTCGAAATACTGGTAAAAAAGTTACGAACCATATTTCGGTTTGGTAAGTCGTCAACTCCATCAGCAACATCATCCTCAAGAGGAAACACACGAACAAGATCGACCTTGGATAAGGAAACCGAATTGGTTATGATTTTACTCTCCGATATATTATCTTGCCATTTCAAATACTTAAGTCTAGGGGCATCAATCAAAACCGCTGAGCCTTCTCTTACAGAGTCATTAATATAGTCATCATCATAGTCTATATCAAGACGTGTTAATGTCTGAGAGTACACTCGTACAACCTTGACGTTATCTGTTACCGTTCTAACAATGCTCAAATCTTCAAGAACTGGACAAGACGAGATAAGTGACTCCAGACTCGCATCATTGGCATATATATTGTGGTCTAAAATCATAGTCTTGAGACGAGGCAAAGACAGACACTCAAACTCACTCAACGATACCTGATAGAGTCTTAGATATACAAGTGTGTCACAGACATGAAGGCTTAAGGGCATCACCTCTAAATACTTACTTCTCTTAAGAAGTTCAACATCAAGATGCTCAAGTTTACCCCTAACCACAAAGTCTATCCACCGCGTGACACAGGGCTGATCTCTCTTACGTTTCGTAATTCTAAGCTTGAGCTTGTGCAAGCATAACTTCTCTTCCCTACAGAAACCTAGGAGCCTGTCCACGACACTCACAAAGGCATTGTAATCTGGGAACTCGGAAGAGGCCAAATCCAACCCGGGAATCAAAAGCCACACACCTTTCCACCTCTTGGACAGAGCACTAGTCCTAACAGCTTCCTTTGTCGGAAGATGAGAGAGTATCTGAGATATCAAAGAATCGGGTAAGTTGCTTATCATATCCTCTCTTGCTCTAGCCATAGCCCTAGCTCTATCTCTATCTCTAGCTATAACTTTAGCTAGATAAGTTATAGCTAGATATCTTAAGTAGCAGCCCCCTGTTCGCGCCATCGTTTCTCTTTCGAAACTGAATCGGCCCGAAAATAAATTCACAGAGACAAAGTTACAAAGGCGCGAGACGAAAACTTCAGTCGCCGTTCTCAGGGTTTTATGGAGGGGATTTTCCAAGGGCCTGCTCAATTTGTTTTTGATTTTATATTATTTTCTGCTTATATATTGATTTTTAAAAATTTTTTTTTTTGTCGGCCTTGTTTTCATTTAAAATGAGAACGCCACACAAGGACAAGTTTAGAAAGATGATTGCAAAGCCCATTTATCCTACCCAATTATAAAGACAAGGATTAACAAAATAAGATTGTACGGTCCATACTCCATATGTTAGAAACAAAAGCATACGCTATGATCAAAAACAGGATTCACAAATTCTATAAGAGCTCGGTTCCGATCATAAGCTGGTTATAAGGAGGGGCTACTACTGTATATCTTTTTAAAATAAAAGTATTTATATACAAACAGAGCTTATGTATGAAATTTGAACGGTACTCATAATATTTTGTTGAGTCGGCAATGCTGCAATCAACATATCCCCAAGGCTTGAACGGAAATGCTGATTGATCCGCGGTACAAATAGTGGTAAAAATGGATAGTTGATGGCAACTAGGAATTTACCCTTGTACCAACCAAACAGGTTTTAGATCACTTGGAATCTTAACTTTCAAATCACTAAACACTTTTAGAGAAAGAATAAAAAACACAAAAACAGAGAAATGAAACCAAAGAAAAAAAATGAAAATCTCACAATTCCTGAATCACAAATCCCATAGATAAATATTAAAAACAAAAAAGGGCAGAAAAATAAAATTAAATCAAAATAACACTTTGAATCTTTGATGGCCTCTCTCTCTCTCTCTTCTCCTTTCCTTCTCTTTGATATAAGTCGCTTCCTTTTTCTTCCTACTTGTTACCATTTTCCCTATCAATTTTCCTTGTGATTTTTCCATGAAAAATTGTTTTTTTTTATTTTTGCAGAAAATTAATAACCATCTCCTTTCCTCTGAACACAAACTACTAGCTCGGGACATAAGTCCCAATCCAGCCAAGCCCACTGATGAAGAAGGACAATGTCTGAAGAAACAAGTAGATGAAGTAGTTGTTCTTCCCGTGCACAAAGTCATAGCATCCACACACGAACAAGAATGCCGCAAATCCAAGCTCCAGTGTATTCAATCTGAGACAAATAATAACTCATAATCATCATCAAGTGTGTATATATAGTTTCTAATAAGACATTTTTCGATATAGAAAGTATACATACCGATCAGGCAATTTGAAGATTCTAGGGAACCTTTTAAGCCCTTTAGTGTTCCCTTTAGCGCTCTGACCGCTTCCAAGCTTAGCAGTCACGACCCATTCGTTAGCCCTACCTGCCTCAAACAGACCAATGAGAGTGGCCTTTGTCCGGTGCAGCGACATCACATTCTCGAATAGAATCCAATAGAACAGCAGATGAATCGACCTTTTGACAAAATCAAAACAAAAAGGTTCAGTATAAGAAATAAATTCCATAACCAAACAGAGTTACTTGACATACAAGTAGAAGCAAATGTAGTGACTTCAGATACAAGCAACCAAATTTACCTTGGAGTACCGACAGAGTTGAGGATAGTGATGATGGAAGGGATATAAACGGAACCCCAAATCGGGACTTTAACCTCGGGGACAAGGATGGTGAGAGGAAGAACAACGCAGTAGAAACAAAATGTGACCCAATGTGCAATGATCTTCCTTACAAAGAAGAAGCTGTAAATCACATAGACTTTCTTCCAGAATCTCACTTTCTGCGTCAAGAACAGTAATTGTCAGATTAGAGAATGATTTACCAGAAGAAAAAGGGTAATTTTTTATTACCTTGTTTCTGATGATCTCCATGACCATTTTCCTAAAGAGATTTGCAGGTCCACAAGACCATCTATGTTGCTGAAAACGGAAGGCTCTAAAAGTACTTGGAAGCTCACTTTTCACCTATTACAAAGAAAAACAAAATAATCATTATTATATGTATACCAGTTTTTTCACACAAGTGATAACAAAATATCTTTAGATCTTAAAATGTTACATGATTATAACACAACTTGTGAGTCAGCTGTCATGTGTCATGAGTTTAATGAGAGAAGTATCTTGTGCACCAACTACTTTTTGTGATTCAATTTCTAACTCTTTAACTTTATGTTTAGAAAAGTTCAGAAAAGATATAAATTTAAAACCTGAAGGTCACCGAGGTAGAGAAACTTCCAGCCGCGAAGACTTGCTCGGACGGCAAGATCCATATCTTCCACGGTGGTCCTATCTTTCCACCCGCCAGCTTCATTTATCGCCGCTATTCTCCAGATTCCGGCGGTTCCTGTAAAAAAAAAGTTTATTTAAAATAAACTAGTTTTTGGCTATATTAGGTTAAGTAGTTTTTGTTATAACAAAAAAACACAACTAATTAATGTCCAGAAAATTTGATATCCGTTTTCATTTGCTTCCAGTACAAGTCATTATGTAATGAAGTGTCCAACGTAATTAATGAAACACAATCTAAAAAACAAACAATTAAACTATTGTTTTCTAAGTTTTCAAATCTAACTTACAAGACAAGGGATCACAATAACTATTAAGTACAACCCAACCCATACACCTACTTGCTTCACAATTCAGATTCCCACTCCTCTCAATTCATTATTGATGATTCCCTTAATAATATATACATTCTTTTCCTTTAGTTTTCTAGTAACAGTTGTACAATCTACACTATCATAAGAAAGATATATAGTTTGGGTCCACATACTGTGCTTCAATTGGTCGGACAACATACCAACTCCATCACACTTAACTCTACTATATCAATAGTCAACAACATTAACTCGCAAAACTCCTTAATTTTGTCTGTATGAAAACTAATGATGTTTTAGTAATTTTAGCATTATTATTATTATTAGTTACCGTTGAAGCCGAAAAAAGCATGTGTTGATGACCCGACTTCTTGCTCCACAGTAAAATGATAGTCCAGCGACATTTCTTGCATCCTCGTCAACAAGCATTCATTAGAATTTACTGCAAAAGAAAAAAATTATTTCATTAGTCCTGGAAAATCATACGGTTAGAACATAGCTCTATTATTTTTCAATTTATTTGATACGAGAACTGCCCAAATGTGGCACTATCAGGAAGAAACGTCCTTCTCTTTTGTTTTTAGCTTTGATATTCAATCATATTCATATAGCTTTCTCATTATTAAATTCACTAAGTTGGACTCATGCTTGCTCAAAAGNAAAAAAAAAAAAAAAAAAAAAAAAAAAAAAAAAAAAAAAAAAACTATAATACTCCTAACAAGTGTCGGCAAGAGAATGGCAGGTCCACAGTAAGACTCGATACTCCAACTGTACACTAAATACTTTACTAATACTGACAATAATGGGTCCCATACTTGAGCATTTAAAGAAAGGCAAAGAGCACGTGGAAAGTATCAGAGACCCGACAATTTCTAAAGACCAACAGTTAACACTCGCCTTCTCAAGTCCAAACCCGACCCGACTCACTAAACCGGGTTGATCTGATTCGATTCATTGACCGACGACGGATCCGGAATTCCGGAGGATATAATAATAAGAATTAAGAAGCATGACATGAACGTCAACAAACTTTATTATTTTATCCGTTGAGCCGGAATTGCGCAACTAATCCGACCCGGTGTAGGAGGAGGTATTGAGAGTTAGTTCTAATCCAATGCAGCAAGGTGTATGTACCTAAACTCTAACATAGAACAAAAGGACAACCGTTTTTATACGTGTCTAGTTACTAATGGCTTATAGTGGAGCCAGTAAAAATGACACATTTCACTATGCAGCTACTCCGCCGACACAAACAGAACTAACCCTACTTCTTCAATCAGACAATATAACAAAGAAAAATAATTCAAAGAAAAATACAAAATTCATGAAAAGACCATTTCAAAAAGCGAAAATAAAAAGTGATAATCGGGGAAAAAAAAGTATGCAAGAAAAAAGAAAAAAAGGCTACAAAGATAAAAATAAAAAACAGTGAAGGACATATCCCACCGACACCACTAAACCAAAACCACGAGCTTTCATTTAATGATCCGAGCAACATTAATTTATCATAAAACATAAACAAAGACAACCGATTCAGTAGTATTTTGACCCTGACACTTGACAACATTATCAAATGTCAATTTTCGTTATAACATTTTATAACTGCCAGTCTTATGTAGAAAACAGAAATCAATGAACCAACTATTTTCTATTACTATCAAATTTAAGATACTCTAACGAAAATGTGAAATGAGAAAATTACCGAAACGCCATCGGGCCTGGACGAGGGCAATGTTGGGGTTGTGGATGAGAAATGGAATGCTACGGCGAAGAAAATCAGGTTCGGGCTGAAAATCGGCGTCGAAGATGACAACATATTCGCAATGTTTGACATAGCTGCGTTTGAGTCCTTCCTTTAAAGCACCGGCTTTGTAACCAACTCTATTCTCTCTGATTTGATACCTAATATTGATTCCTTTACTTGCCCATCTTTGGCACTCCGTTTCCACCATTTGCTGCACATTTTGAGTATATCATTTAATCACACATTTTAAAAAATTTAGGAAACAAATCGATTAATGTTCTAAATTTATTACGGTCGTAATTACCTCTTTTACAAAAAGGAAAACTTTTGAAAAAAGGTGATGAAATACAGTGGTTAAAAATCTGTTTATTTGGAGAAAGTTGTGGAAAGTAAAAAAGAATGCAGCTAAGCTATATTTTCTGAAAATGATGGACTAAGTAAAAATCTACAATTACTAATAATACCTTAACAGTAGGATCAGTTGAGTCATCCAACACTTGAATCACGAGACGATCGGACGGCCACGAGAGTCCACACGCCGCTCCTATTGATAGCTTGTAAACCTGATGACAAAAATCACGGGGAGAGACAAATCTCATCAACCTTTTTTTTATCCACTTTTTAGCCCCTATAATTTACTGATTTACAATGATCAAGCCTTAAACTATGGCTTTATACATAAAAAACCCAAAATTCCTGAACATTAAAGTTTCTATGAGTACTCTCGCCGTTTCGGGATTTGGAACGGCGGAGGAATATATGAATACGTCGGGAAATGTGATTTTTCGTAAAATTTGAGGGTACTTTTCTCGAAATCTTAAAACTTTGGGGTTTAGAAAGTAATTAAAAAAAACTGAGGAGGAGAAACAGAGGAAAAACAGAGCAATGAACAGAGAGAAGAAAGAGACCTCTCGTTCGTTGAACATGGGGATTTGGACGAGGACCACCGGGAAATTGGAGGTTCCAATCTCTTCATCGTCGTGAATGGGCTCGAACTTGTAGCGTTTGTCGGGTTTTTTCCAGAAGAGCTTGACGAGGACGATGACGATTCCCATGTAAACCCTCTCACATAACAGCATGACAGACATGAGCAAGCAGATGTAAACCGCTAATTGAAGAACAGGGACAATCACTGGTGCTTTGACAAGCTCCCAGATCATGCCTAGTTGACCCGTGATCTCCATCCTCACGCCGTCGAACGTCTCCGGCAACACAAATTTTGGTGAAACACCATCCATTTTCCTTCTCTCTCTCTCTCTCCCCCCTACGGTGAAACAATGGTGGATTTCTCTCTCTCTAGAATGTTACAGTGAGGTTTTTGCTCTGCTCTGTATAAGTATAATGGGGTTTATGAAGCGAAGGAGAGGAGGAGATTTAGCTTGAGAAATGAAGTTTTTTTTCTCTCTCTACAGTTGGAGAGAGAGAAAACTTAGGAAGAGAGAGTGCAGAAGGAAATGTGAGTTAAGGGAGAAGAGAAAGAGAAGGAATATAAATGGTGAAGTTCTGTTTTATTTTATTTTATTTTATTTATTACTCTCGTTCGTAAGATATTTTTCCTTTCTCGATTGATTTTTAAGGATTTTCTACAGTAAATATTTTTATTTAAAAAAAAAAAAGAACCACTGAAATTTGGTTTGTGTCTTTGTGAGATTCTGTTTCAGTTAAAGAAGTTCTGGTAAAAATAACATAGGATTTGGTTTTTCAGTTTCTGGGTTTTCTTGAATCAGAATCTGTGCCTGCAATGGGAGGTGAAAGGGAGAGAGAGTTAGATTTCTAATGAATCCCTTGTTTTTCCTAATGAATTTATTTAACAATGATTATCGGTTTGATGAAGTTTTAAGTTCTTACCATTTATGGGATTTTGGGTTTTGGCAGCTTTTTACATTTTTCAAATGTTTTATTTGTGGTTTTAATGTTAAATCATTTTCTTCCCAAAAGTTTTTTAAAATTTACTTATTTTTAAGTCAACTTTTTAAGAACTTACTTTTCTTTTGGTCAACTCCTAAGAATTCATTTTAGTTCTTTATTTTTAATTTTTAATTGTTGAACCTATTCAATCTAATCTCTTGAAATTTCATTATCTCAAATTCACAGTATTTTTAATAGATATAACTGAGGAACAAATCATTAATGTAAAGAAATTATGTGCCTACCAAAGGAACGTTAACATTAAAAGTTTACAACTTTGTGCTGGTTCTGGTTCACATCTAAGAAGAAAATTATGGTTGGATCTGCGCTTTGCACGGGGTGATAGTTTTTGAATTGTATTTTTATTAAAAAATATCTATTTAACTATTTTAAAATTGTATGTGACGGATTTTTTTATTTTTGTTTAATTATATCTTTGTTTATAGTCTTGAAATTAAATAGTTTAAATTACTTCTTTGAAAAAAAAAAACAAATTAAAGCTTTGACTGCATCCATAAATTAAATATAATAGATCTAAGTAAGATACATAATATTCAAATGATTACAATATAATCAGATAGTTCAAAGAAAAAAAAAATTGAAAATAAAATATTATTCCTTTAAAAAAATTATATATATTTCATGTATTTCATAAGATAAGAATTTTTATGTGTGATTACTTAAGTTTTAAAAAATTATATTTCATAAGATAAAATATATATTTCTTAAGTTTTAAAAAATTATATTTCATAAGATAAAATATATATTTCTTAAGTTTAATATTATTGATTACTTATTAAAATTACATATTATATTCGAAATCTTTAATTTTTTGTACTTTTTTGACGATTTTGATAGAATTATAATAATATTAAAATATATTAACATACTAATATTTTAACTTTTTGATCAGGTTAACATTTTTCTAAAAATAAAAATTATAAATATTCAAAATTTTGAACTAATATAAAATATTTTATAATTATGATTAAATTAAAATATTTATTTATTTATTCTAATAATAAAGTCTAGTCATATAGTCTAATGAAGAAACCATGTTAATTCGAATAAAGTCTAGACTTTTTGTAATATTTAGATGCCTACTAAATAAGGTTTTATACTCAAATGGTTGCACATAATGTACTGTAATATGTTTTATAATAGATTTTTTAACTATCACTGAACAACATATCGAATGTGAAATTTTAATAGTTCTAGTAATTTATTTTGTTTTTAAACATTCAAATCAGAACATATAAAGACAAAAAAAATATAATGTTTTTATTCTACATTTTATATATAAATGATATAAATTCTTATTTAGTAATTTTCTTGATTACCAATTAAGGAAATAGAATAAATTGTTTTAATTAATATTTAGTTTAATAAGATATATTTTATTTTCTAACCATAATAAATGAGTGTCATTATTTGTAATTATTCTAATAAATTAAATTTTATTTTATAAATAGTATGAGAAGCTTCTTAGTGATAACACATCAGCATATATTCTCTTTTAATATATAATGGATGAACAGATTAAATAAAATTGTAAACTTTTCTGGCTTTTAAAACGGCCAGTGCAATAAATATGGAGATACTAACTAAATGCAATGCGTTAAAAATAGAAGAATCCAACTGAGTCGGTTTGTGTTATATTCACTATATGTTGGTCATTTATTTGCAAAAATAGTGCATGATAATAAATAAAAGGTAATTTCACACATTATCCTGTTAGTTTAAAGAATGTGTAAAATCACATTTGTGACGCTTTGTGACAGTTAGGTTGTCATGTGTCGTTTTGTGATTGGGCCACTCATAATATTGTGTTTAAAAACGATATTGCTAATTGGTATACTATCATTAAAAAGTAATTAAGACTGCGAACTACAATATTAACAACAAAAACTGTAACTTTTTTAACATGCTCTATACTCTCTTGGCCGATAAGAATTATAAGATTATTAATTTGAAATTCATAACTTCTAGGTCATCCAAACAAATGAAAAGAAAGTTATGATTTTTTCTTGGTTATGATTATCTCTACTAATCTCATTTTAGATACGCTCTCAGAGAATTAAGATTAGGGATACCGATGTTTATTAGACACATTTTCTATCAGAAATCGGAAATGTAGACTCTAAATTAATATATGGTTATGTACTAGATCCCTTTTTATAGAAAAACTTCCTTTAAATAATAATAGGACATTGCGTTGATTTGTAACCTTGCGCTGCCACAATTAGCTAGGAGCAAATTATAAGGGTTGGTCTCGTCATTTACAAGAGGCATTGCATAAACTACCTTTCAACTGTTTTCACGATAAAGTTGTGTAATTAAGACATAAAATAATTTCAGTAAGATTATTAAAAACTAAAAAGTTGCTCAATAAGGCATAAATCTCGTGTTTGAGGGATGACTAGGATATTGTCAGCTTTCTGAGATAATTAACTACGTACTCTACTTACATAGACAAATAAGTTTAATACGATACTTAGCTTTTTTTTTCTCT
This sequence comes from Noccaea bulbosa, assembly GCA_900406535.1. Taxonomy (NCBI): domain Eukaryota; kingdom Viridiplantae; phylum Streptophyta; class Magnoliopsida; order Brassicales; family Brassicaceae; genus Noccaea; species Noccaea bulbosa. Next base: position 18,338 of record OVBJ01000806.1, on the reverse strand, counting down.
TTAAATTTTTGCGTAAAGTTTGGAAAAATAGCATGCGTACTTGATTTTTGATTAACATTTCAAAATTCAAATTACGTGGATTTAAGATTCAAGACTACATACTACATAAATTTAACATTTTTCAGCCTTAAACTATGTAAAAAATAATAAAAATCCTAACACCATCTAAAGTTCTATACACACCTTGTGTATGTCTATCATAATAACTGGTTACATCAGTTTATGGATCTTGATTGGCTTAATATTATATATGAGAATTGCCTTAATGAAGAAGATCTTTAACAAAGAAAAAGATAATTCTGAATCCACAATACTATGGAAGTAACTAATCAAGGATCGGCTATTAATCGACAACAAAACAAAACCTTAAAAACTTGGAAGTTTTTCAAGAATGTTTTAGTTCAGAGTAACTAATCAAGGATCGGCTTTTAAAGAAGATAAGATTAGGTTTGTAAATTTACAGCAACCAGCCAACCACTACAATGAGAGAGCACATTGTATTAACATAAATGTTTGTTTGGACACATTTAACATAATTTCTGTACTCTGTTATCTACAGTTTGTAAAGTTAATCCACCGTGTACGTGGAGTTAGTCCGATTGAAACAACCGCACACGGTGAGTTTAACTTTGGAATCCCACTTTTAGTTTTCTAGTTTTTTCCTTCCTAAATTATAACCTTAACTATATGGTTGAGGCGTTGAGCTATGACAACATATCATATGCTTATTATTTCTTTATTTTGTAAACGATTATTCGAAATAAAATTTATTTTATGTTAACTATTTGTCACTAATATTTGACTTTGTAAATATAGATTTTCGTTTGAAATCGAGTTTTCTTATTTAGGAGCCCGTTCATATTTCATATTACGTCGTCCACGTGATCAAACTCGTTTTCCGGACATTCCCTCAAAGTTCCAGAAAAGCGTTCGTACCAAGCCGAAACTTTGGACTGAACTTTAGAAATGAAATCGATATCGAAAACATATTATTTGTTTCCCGAGAATGAGTTAGAATAACTAACAGAAAACATAACCCCCTGCTTTAATCATGTGGATCATCACTATTAATAACTACTAGAAATTTGACCCGCGCGATGCACGGGATTAAAACTATATCGAATTTTAAATTTTATTATTTTAGTTTTAACTATAATTATTTTTTTTTAATTTTAAAAATCATATTGTTATACTACTGATCTACAATATTTTTTCGTATAGTTATTTTAATTTTGAAATTTGAAAAATAATGATTTTAACTATCGATTCTTATCCACACTCTTATTTGATCATAAAATTATAAGTATACTTTGAATACTATTTTCTGATATATGAACTATTTTCACTCGATCTTATATACTTTGAATACTATTTTCCGATACATGAAATATTTTTATCTTTATTCGATCTTTACCTGTTATAACTCTATCATTTACACGTAATGTTTTCGTATATATTTTTATATATAAGCAAATGAACAAAATTTTATACACAACTATGTAAATATATTTTATGTATATTTAGTTATTATTACTATTTTATTTTAGATTTTCAAACACTAATTTTTCTCTTTTTAATGAGAATTGTTAATTAAACCTAAGAATATAAAGATGTATTTTAAATGTAAAAACTTAAAAATTATTAAATAATTAAAAACAATTTTATTTTTTATGTGCCATATGTCACACTAACAATAATTTAAAATGCTGATGTGTCAGCATGAGAGAGAGAGTTATTCTATTTTTATAGTATAGATTCATTTGGGTTTAAAAGCTAATTGTTAAGTATGAGATACCCAAATAGAAAGTATTCAAAGAAAAAAAAACGAAACAAATTTTTATACCTTTGGAAATTGCAAACGTCTCCCATAGATTCATGTAAGTCCAAAGTCCAAACATATGCAAAAAAGATTTATTTTTGGTCCGAAAGCTCCTCAATCTAAGGACAGATGTCTGTGTTTATTGTGGATTTTTTTGCTTGGTTACTTCATCAAATTAAGGTTTATTTGACGAACGACTGAACAAGCGTAATTGCAACGTATAAAGACATGTCTATAATATAATATTATCCACATGTCGTCATATCTGCTTTGATATTATCTTCAGATTTTTATTTGGGTAAGCTCATATTAATTTTCATTTTCATACTTTCTATAGAATATATAAACTACTACTACTCATTTTTGTTTCACAATATAATAGGCTTAAGCTTTTTACACACAGATTAAAAACATATTTGTTTTTCGTATTTTTTAAAAATAAAACTTGTTTTATATCAATTTCAAAACATTTCAACAAATAAAAAAATAATTTGCAAAATTCAAAAACTCAAAAACAACAAAAACACATTTAATATTGTATAGAAATTTGAAAATACTTTATATTATGAAACAAAAAAAAACTCTAAAATCCTTTATATTGTGAAATAGATGAAGTATATTTGAATAAAAATAGTTTGAGAGCGATTTAACAAGTATCCAGCAACGTACAATAACTACATTTCTTACATTTACTTGAGCATTCTTGTATTTATGTTATACAAATTGTTACTTATATACCGGTGTTTTAGACAACAACAAAAAATCCGTAGGACTTCGCTTTAATTTGCTTTTGTGTTGATTTGTTTAGTTTTGTTTTCATTAGGACTATAATACATTATCTTTGAAAACTGAGGCTATTTATCACTATACGTCTTTCCTTTTCCTCCTCCATTCAAGGCCTTGATTAGTACTGAACTACTTGATATACTTTTTCTATGTGATCTATCAACGCATTGATACTTGGAACTAAAATAGAAAAAAGGGGGAATAAAAGTTATTTTGATTAGCCACATATAAAATTTTAGTTTACAATGCGGATAATAAATAACCTCTCATCCATTTTCTTACAAAGCAAAAAAGAAAAAATATTTTTTTTGTTAAAAATAATATTAACCACTCTTTTTTTTATTAAAAATAATATTAACCTCTCATTCTTTCAACTATTAACACCATATATATATATATATTATTTTTTGGTTAAAAGATTATATATATGAGAATCCATGCCTTGTCGTAGGCAATCTTCAATTTTCTTAACAAAAAATACAAAATGGCTCACAACTCTGGATATGAAGTTAATTTGTTCTAAAGCAACACCACAGGCTTGCTACACATTCCATTTGTTATTTTTAAATAATATGATATATATGGGAAGAAGTACAGTTGACATAAACATAGTGAAATATTTTCTCTCTTCTTCCACCCATTGTTTAATTCAAAAAACTAAACATGTAAAAAGATAGACTAGAACCAAAGCCCAATTTCCAAAAAGATAAGAAAATATTGTAATAAATTAACAAATTTCACAGTCAGAGAAAGTAAACTCTACCGTAAGAACATGACATTCTCAGTAAACACAACATATCAAGATCATGCTCTACGACAATAAAGATTTATTATCTTTACCAAAGGAAAAGTTAATAGTTCAAGTCTCACTTTGCCATAATGAGTTACAACAAATCATCTGAACTCCAATTACAAAGAGCTCTCTCTATAATAACAAAATAACAAAACAGCAAAACCCATACAGGCTTAAGATACACTTGGGATCTTCTCTGCTCATTCCCCAGAACTGTGACAATTGTCTATCATATCTCTTGAAAAGAACAAAACCCGTTTTCAGATTTATCATTTTGCACAGAATGTGACGAGTTTCATGTTCAGAGTTTACCATATGTCGAGCTCTATGATAGACTTCAGGTTTCAGAGTTGAGAATAGTTTTTTTTTATCTAGTTTCAGGTAAATAACATCTTGAGTTCCTCTAAACGTGCACTTCTTACTTCTTGATCGGTTAAAGCCCCAGCAATCATTCTCTGCTTCCTCGCCTGAACCGCCTCCATTCTCTCCTCAACCGTTCCCTAGAGTTCACAGAGGCAAGATAAAACATTTCCCACAAGTTTCTAATCATCAGTACTCAGCAGCAATCAACTTTTTTTTTTTTTTCCTGATTTTGGACATAGTTTCAGTATTTGGTGTTTATATGGTAAAATGAGAATTAAACGCTGAGAAAGAAGAATGTACCTTAACGATGAATCTTCTGATGTTGACTTTCTTAGTCTGTCCAATACGATGAATACGCATAACAGCTTGTTCTTCTACCGCTGGATTCCACCATGGATCCTATAGGATACAATTTGGTTTCATTTTCAATCGAACCTGATTCAAAATCTATGTTGTATTGTACAGTACTCCTTTTTACAAGCTTTTCAAACCTAAGGTAGTATGAACTACTACTTAATTTTCATATTTTGGATGAGCTTACATGGTCTATATCCTATAAGAAACTGATATGATCTTTAAGGGACAGTTAAAGATATGCCATACCATGACAAAAGCATTGGACGCAGCTGTTAAATTTATCCCGACACCACCAGCTTTTAGAGACATTAACAATACCTATCCAACAATTATAGAAGAGAAGTGTTAATTTCAATTTAGAAACTCGAAAGCATAACTTTTAAGCATTTCAAGGTAATGCGACTACACCAACCAGGATATTGCCATCTTCGGAAAACTCTTTAAGGACTTTCTCCCGTTGCTGCTGATTTAGAGTGCCATCAAGACGGACAAACGAAATGTTGTTCCTGGAGATGAAAAAAAGGGTTTCAAATTTTGCAATAATTTTGGTTCTTGCAAACATTTTTTCTCATTAGTCCAATAGCTAGCCAACATCAGCAAGAAATGCAAATGGAAATACCGAGAGAGGGGAATTTGGAGGAGATCGAGGAAAGCGGTCCATTGGCTAAAGAGAATGCTCTTGGAGCCTGAAGAACGAAGACCTTCAAGCTCTTGTAGAAGAGCAGTGATTTTGGATGATTCTACCCAATTCTTTTCCACGTCCACCTGGAATCTACTTTCGGTTGGTGCTGTGATGAGTTCTTGTTTGCTTACAGTTTTCCTGCAAAAGAAAGATCATGATTATTGGCCAAATTTGACCGAACTCAGATCCTTAGTGGAATCAACAGCGATGACATCACATGAAAACTAGTACTAGCAGGAAGAACTTCAAGATACCTACACACAGGACATAGCCCAGAAGCTGAATTTCGCCAACTTGCCAAGAGACACTCGCGACATAATCTATGAGCACATGGTGTTAATACGGCATCCTCAAACGCTTCAAGGCAGATTGGACACTCTCCTTGCTCTCCTTTGCGCAGTTCCTCTACCACTTCCTGAACAAAAGCCACTGATGGTATATCTTTTCCTTCCTTTTCTAGACCCGAAGTCTTTCCACCAAGGAAACGTTTAGCGAGCTTATTCAGATCAGAGTATTCCGCTGTATCACCTCGACTGGATGCATGAAAAACAATAGACTCTTATAAAAATTATGGAAAACAGCATTGTATATCTCTACTTAGATACAAGCAGGGTATAAAAGTCAAACCTCATCACTAGAAATGGGTGATCACAACACTGTCGAAGACGCAAAAGCAGTTCCAGGATCGAAGCATAATTATGAAGAACTTTGCCTTGTTCAACAAATTGATCAAATTTGACCTGAAAGATCCGTTCACATTTTCAGCATATGGCATCTTAAGAGAAAAGTATGAGTAAAATACTATAGAATTCTGAGAGCATAATACCTTGGATCTTTTAAATAGAGCATCGTAGAAATCCTTCTCAGTTTCCGAGAGTTCACAGTAAATGACCCGCACATCAGCAGGAGGTAGAACAAGAATCGGCCTAAAGTAAACAAACATGCTTCAGATTTAATCGAGGAAACTCAAAGGAATACGCATCAGAAAGTTATAAGGATGAGTAAATTCATTATTTGTAGTAGACCCACCTTCCTTCTCGATCTGTGCTAGATTTGGTTCTCCTAAGCATGATAGGTTTTAAGATGGATTGCACCAGCTTAAGCCCTCTCTCATCGCCCTCTTCAAATGGCTTCTGAACAAGTTTATTCCACCTAAGAATAAATATGTTTCAAACTAACAAACTTCAGTCATTCCACGCCAAATGTAATGTGTACACAAGCAAAGATAGATAAGGAACCTTACCAAGCCCAAGTTCCCCATGGTTCAATCCTCAAAAACCGTAGAAGGCTGTACAGATCCTCCAGATTGTTCTGTAAACAAGATAACATGTGAAAATGATCACAAAATCCCAAATATGATAAACAAACTATTATCCAACATCTATTTGAATGAGCCAATATATCATGCCAGCAGACATATCGATACCAATGCTGCAAGTCATATAAAATACATCTTTAAAAACAAGTTTCTGAGATAGAGTCCAGACTTTTGTACAAGAAGTTGACACTGGCGAACATTATATGTGCAACTACTACAACTATTTCACAGATAGAATGTGAGTGTCCAAAAAAATAGGCTCCCCTAAGATTTTCTTTTTTAAACCTTCTACAAAAAGATCAATCACCTGAATAGGGGTACCCGTAAGACACCAACGCCGATCAGCAACCAGAGCTGCAGCAGCCAGGGATATTTGGCTTTTTGAGTTTTTGATGATATGTGCCTCGTCAAGAACAATCCTGAACCATCGAACTGCATAAAGTCCTTCACTGTCTGCTGAGCTCTGAGAAGAAGAAAGAAAGAACAGAACAGATCAGATAAGAAAATGTTCTTGCAATGCATTTCTAAACAACATACATGGCCAGAAATAAGACTTTTAAATGAAAGCCACCTCTGCCGAAAATTCGGATGTTAGAACCCCATATGTGGTGATTACCACATCACTCTGAGATAGAAGTTTTGCATCCTTTGGTCTGCTTTGCCCATAATGAACATAGACAGATAGAGACCCAGGCTTCGCATGCATTTCAATTTCTGACTGATCATAAAGCAGGAGCAAACAAAAAATCAGATGAATAAAGAAAGACAAATGAAACAACAATTGTGACGGAGAACCAAACTATTGTGTGCACTTGTATCAAGTATGGACAAAATTGTTAACATCTAATGTATATAATACCTTCCACTGGCCTAAAAGTGTCATCGGACATACAATCAGGTTACCACCATTTTCAAGTGCACTTTTCTGTTCAAGAAGCTTCTTCTCAAAGCCTGGAAATTTGGTTGCCTTCACCGAAGGACTAGTGAACTCATCTAAAGAACTGCTGATCAATTTGTCTCCTTCATAAGTGGGGCATAGGTTCCCAGTAGATGCAGCTTTCCAAGAATGGGCAAGCATAAGGGAAATGGTCATTACGGTCTTTCCGAGACCCATTGCGTCTGCTAGAATCTGCAAAAGCATTATGATATTATTTTATTATAAAAAGCTATTTAACAAAGTGACAAAATCCAGACGATAAATCGAACTATTGTTTGTAGATGGGTTATTGAGGTCGTACTCCTCCTCTTGCCATTTGAAGTGTGCTAGGAAAGTGAATTGTAGCATCACCAGTAAAAGAATTCATGTAGACAACAAGTTCCCGCCTATTGACGTAAAACAGATAGTAAATATCTCATCTGACTCGCGCCAAAGTTAGCAAGCAATAGAAACATGGCTCACTTGTCTGCTAAACAGTATGCTTCCCAACATGGGTGAAGCATTGTTGCTGCCTCATCAGTGCAATTTCCTTTCTCCAGTTGCGTCATCCAATGCAGTGCCTGCTTTTGATATGGACGAAGCTCACACTGAAGTTTATCTGGAGTTTCCATTTCCTGTTGCAAAAGTTGTCACGTAATTTGGCAAATGAATAGATTATGTCAACTAAGTAAGCAAGAAGTCTTGTAAATGAGAAAACCTTTAATCCAGAACTGTCCCCAACACCAACAATGTTATCAAGATCACCATCGCTGATACACTCCTCATTTTCACCTCCGTTTGCATCTTTATTCAGATTCTCGACCTTGTTTAATTGAAGCAATGAAGTAGGAACAGCAGAACTATCCTATCTCCAAAGGAACGGACAGAAAATGACAAACTTGACAAGCAGGAAGTCAAAACTTAAGATGCTGATATAATAAGCAATTTTTACCTTGGAACTCAAAGGTCGCTTTCTAGTGGACAAATCCTCAGGAGTAAACTCTGCCTATATATGATGAAGAAAAAGAAACATTTTCACAAATAACTACCCCACTAGAATAAACACAAAGAATGGAAATATTTCTTTGCCATCTCAAGAATTTGGCAAGTTAGTACATGAGAAGTGCAAGCTACAATATACTCAGCAATTCAAAGTGTATTAGGCAAGGACGAACCATTACCTTCTTAAAGGGGATCAAACCGAGTAAACGAAAGAGATTTGGAAGAGGATAGAACATCGATTCCTCTGCGGTGCTACTAGCTGCCTTAAATGAAGTCGCACTGTGCTTTTGAAACATGGAACTATTAATGTATACGCTGTTTCAAAAACAAACACACCACTTGAAAAAACAATTTCTGGAATTGCCAATTGGAAACACATATTTTTGTATGCATTGCATACCTTACTGACAGAAGGATCGTGTCCATGATGCCCAACGCATCAGGTGCCGACTTGCATCTCCCTTGCACCCTAATTTTCTTGTCTTTAACAAGTGGTAGAAGACATCGAGCCCACTCATTTGGTATTCTACCAATCTGCCACAAGAATCCATCGTAATTCGCTTACCAATTTCCATCTCATAAACATTAAAAAGAGTGAAACCGCAACCAATGATGATACTGTAAAGAGAGCATGACTGATTTTGGAACGCACCTCTCCTGAATCCCTTGTAGAGAACCTGACGATATCAGAAGCAGCACGCAAAGCTGGCCTTCCCCGTCCACCACCGCGTTTCCTAGGCGTAGTCTCAGAGTTTGATCTTTTACTATGCGGAAACGTGAACACCAATTCGTCACCGGACTTCAGTTTCCTTCCTTTACATGTCGACAACCCCGCCAATTCGGAACAGCCCACAAACCACCACTCACCCCCTGAAACACTCTCCTCTCCGCCATTATTAACACTCTCATCTTCCTCCACCCGACGATTCGCTCCAGCTTCACTAAAACGACAGCCTTTTATGCCGCTCTCGACTCTCTTCCCTCCATTACCGCCGCTCGGGGTAGGAGTCGCTACATCAGGTTTGCTGAAACTTGGAGTGTCGAAGATTATATTGATGGCTGCCGTTGGATCGAGATTAGACATGTGCAAGGCCCTGATTATGTCCATGTCTGAATAATCGGAGCCCACGACTGATCGGACGGTGGAAAGCAGATCGTCGGAGACTTTCGTTCCCATTTCAAAACCCTAAATCCTAACAATTTGTTGGGAAACCTTGAAATCTCGCGAATTCTGAGATAGATTGTGGCTAAAGTAGCCGAAATTAGAAACCAATGTATAAAAGGAGGCAGACTGACGACGGCGGACGAAATCTGCCGGACCCCAGAAACGCGCGTAATTTACCGACGGAGTCCCAAATTCCCGCCATTATATTATTATTATTTTAAGTGGTAAAATTAAAAGGAAAATACGAAACGATGACGTTTTATAAATATTTAACGGGTCTCGATCCGGGTAACCCGATTCCCGAGTTGCACTCACTGAACATTTAGACCGCAAAATCTGCCATTAACTCAGAAGTGAGAAGTGCAGTGGAGAGCCATTCGTCGTCACTTTCGACACGATTGAAGCTCATCTTCTTCTCTCTCTCTCTCTCTCTCTTTTGGTTATTACAGGAAATATAACCCGGTTTATAGCATATCTCATCTCTTGGTTTGTCTTATTTGCTTCGGTTTAGCTATTTTGAATCTCGGTTTAGTTGGTTTGTCGTTTGTGAACGCTTTTATGAAGGCACCTTTGCCACTGGGTCAAAATCTAATTGAGAAACCTAATTCCTCTTTTTTTTATCTCTTCTCTCTCGATACTTCTTCATCATCATCTGCATCTTCATCCAATCTCAGTATCGACGAGGTGGTTCTCCTACTCTATAATCACCTTCTAGACTGTGAATACCCTTTTTTCCGACTCTCCTCGAGGTCTAGATCGGGATTTATATCTATCTTCTGATTTCCTGCTTCACCTGAGATATCTAAGTGCATCAATAATGGCGGTTATTAGACTCTAGCAAGGTTTTACCATCAATTCCCTCCTTCTGTACGTATGTTTGTTTATTCATTTGGAAGTTAAGAAAAGTGAAATCAAGGTTTCAGGTTTTTATCCAAAAAAAAAAAACGTTTCAGATTCATCGTTGGGAAGCAGTTTTATTGTTGGATCATTGTTCTGATTTGTTTTGCTTCAGCTTAGATTTGCAGGAGTTTCGTGGATCTTAGATTTTGATGTGATTATGCCTTAAATGGTTGGATTAATAAAGGAGTGAGATTTTGGAATCATAGGGCTTGCTTGGAAAAGGGATTGAGGTTAATTTAGATCTGGGGATTGATGGAAGGAAAGGTAGCAAGACCTAGAGGTAGACCGAGGAAACGCCCAAGGCCAGAGGATAAGAATGGGCCCTCTAACCGAGGGAAGAGGCCAGTTTTTGAGATGAAATCGTCAGTGCCAATATCCCTTATTGGTCGTTATGTGTTGAAAGATTTCGACGACAGTAGAGTTTCTCTTGGGAAGATAGTTTCGTACAGTTCTGGGTTTTACAGAGTTGAATATGAGGATGGTGATTGGGAGGATTTGGAAACTCGTTATCTTCGCCAGTTGATTATTGGGGATAGTTACTTTGATGATGAATTACGCTCTAGGAGAAGTAAACTAGAAGCCTCTATACTGAAGAAGAGCAAAAAGAAGAAAACTGATAACCTGAAGAATAAAGGGGTTGAGCTGTCCACATCTACTAGCCCAGGTTCTGTGGCAGAAGTTGAAGGTGGTGATTCATCTTGTGGCTTACCTGAGTGTGAAGATAACGTAGATCCAGATATCGAAACTATGTCTCCTCTTGTTCCAGTTCCACCAGTGGATTTGCCTTCTTCATCAGGAACAATTGGTATCCCTGAGGAGGCTGTAACGCATTTATTATCTGTATACGGGTTCTTAAGATCATTCAGTGTTCAGTTATATATCTGCCCATTTGGATTGGATGATTTTGTGGGAGCGTTGAATTTCTTAGGACCTAATTCTTTGCTGGATGCCATTCATGTTGCCTTGATGCGGGGACTGAAGGGTCGGCTTGAGAGGCTCTCCACTGAAGGGTCTGAAGTGGCTTCAAATTGCTTGAGGTAAGCGCATACAACCTTTTTAAAATATTTATAGTTTTCGACAAATGTCTTTGTTGACTTAGTACTTTTTTTTTTTTTAGTAACTTTCTGTGTTGCTTTCCAGAGGTGAAGTTAACTGTCCCAGATCTTTAGTTATTTTAGTGGATTAGTCATTATGTAAAACAGCAGTTAGTTTGTTTGTTGGGTGTCTGGTCTTCGAGGAAGCATAATCATTGACATTATTTTAAACGTTTTATAGCAGCTGGGATTGTGAAAATAAGCCTCTTATTCATAGTTTAGGTGGAGCTTGTTTTAGGATCTCCCATATCTTAGTGGATAACAATTCAGAGATTTTGTTGCATTGCCATCTGCAGGTGCATTGATTGGAGCTTGCTCGATGCGCTAACTTGGCCTGTTTATTTGGTTCAGTACGTTGCTGCCATGGGACATGCAAATGGGGCTCAATGGAGAGATTTTTATGATTTTGTTGTGGAGAAAGAGTACTATTCCTTACCCGTAGTGATGAAGTTGAAGATCCTGCAAATTTTGTGTGATGACGCCTTTGATGTAGCAGATTTAAGAGCTGAAATCGATACTCGAGAAGAATCTGAAATTGGATATGATCCTGATGGAGTTACTGCTGATCTTCCTGAAAATGGACCTAGAAGGGTCCACCCAAGATTTGCTAAAACCTCAGCTTGCAAGGAGAAAGAGCTTAGTGAATTTGAAGTGAACCATGGGGTAAGCTCAATGAACGAGTCAAAAAATTTGAGTTCAAGGTGTACTGATGGTGGTCCTAATGGACTTAGCTCAGATCTGGATGGAAATAGTGATGAATGTAGGCTTTGCGGCATGGATGGAACGTTGCTATGCTGTGATGGATGCCCTTTAGCATATCACTCAAGATGCATTGGCGTGGTCAAAATGTATATACCAGATGGGCCGTGGTATTGTCCAGAATGCACTATCAACAAAATGGGGCCAACTATTGCTCATAAAACCTCACTCAGGGGAGCAGTGTATTTTGGGGTGGATCCTCATGGGCGACTCTTCTTGGGTACATGCAACCACTTACTGGTGTATGTTTTCGACACTTTATTTCAGTTACTTTTTCTTTCAAATAAATCTATATCTCCATATTCTTTTTGATTCTCCTTGGAAAACCCATATTGCTTGAAATATGTTGCTATGGACGCTAATGAATTTTTCCCTTATATCACAGGCTTCAAAATTCTGTCCATGCGGATACAGCTATCAATTACTACAATGTCACTGACATTCCAAAAGTTGTACTGGTGCTTTTGTCTGCAACGAACCATAGAATGGAATATCTGTCTATATGCAAAGCGATCTCGCAATACTGGGATCTGCCTGGAGGTGTGATCTCTTATCTGGGAGCAGTGGAGACTGATTTATCTAACACGGAAAAAGAAGGGGGCGACGAGGTGTCAGCCCTAATTAAGCCTGATAGTGCAAGTAGTTCCAGTAAAAGTAATATTCAAGATACATTTGGCCTTTGTGCATCTGCTTCAAGCTATGTTGGCGGCCCTGTTTTAGGAAGATCAAGTGGAACGCAGGAGAAGAATTGGGTTGCTGGCATTACACACAAGGGTTTATCATTTAAACCTCACACATACATTAATCATTACACAAATGGAGAATTGGCTGCATCAGCTGCTGCTACTTTGGCTGTCCTATTGTCAGAGGAAACCCATGAACCTGATCTGCACAAGCTTAGTAATGCTAAGAAAACTGCCTCGAGTAACATCTTGCTACAGGTGAAAGCATTTTCGTTAGTAGCCTCGAGTTTCTTCTGGCCAAGTCCTGATAAGAAGGAAATTACCAGGGAAAGGTGTGGTTGGTGTCATTCTTGCAAACTCACAACAGCAAGTAGGAGAGGATGCATGTTAAATGCAGCTGTAACTGGGGCCACCAAAAGTGCTGTGAAAATCTTTAGTGGTCTTTTTCCTCTGAAGAATGGGGAGGGAGTACTTTCTAGTATTGCAGCATATATCCTATATCTTGAGGAAAGCTTACGTGGTCTCACTGTGGGGCCATTTCTCAGCGAGAGTCTTAGAAAACAGTGGCGTAAGAAGTTAGAGGAAGCCTCAACGTGCAAAGCGATGAAAGCCCTCCTGCTTGAGGTAAGTAATTATTTATTTCTTTCTAAAACATATCTTTTCTCATTCACTTTCCTTTGCTATTAAATATAAATGTACCTTTTCCTTGCGTTTGCAGCTATTTAGATTTATATTGTCAACAATATAGTGATATGTTTTGTCATTATAGTTATCGTGTTTTCATTGGCATGATATGTTTCATTCTGCTTGTTTGCAGCTTGAGGAAAATATTTGCAGTATTGCTCTGTCAAGCGATTGGCTTAAACTAATGGATGATTGGTTGATAGAATATTCTATTTTTCAAAGTGGTCGATTTACTGTTGGGACCACACAGAAACGTGGACCTGGTAGGAGGAGGCAGAGGAACCAGGCTGAAGTTACAACCGAAGGTGCTGATGATGATAGCTTTACTTGGTGGCGAGGGGGGAAGTTATCAAAAGTCATACTCCTGAAGGCAGTCTTGTCGAAGCCAAAGATAAAGAAAGCAGCTTGGCAAGGTAACCTTCAGTTCTCTTGTAAACATAGGGCGTTTTTTATTTATATAGTTTTGCTTTTTTTCTTCTTAAGACTTTTAACAAAGGTATCCTATTGGTTTTTATTCTCGAGATTGCTAATCTGTTTGTTTTTCATTAGGTGGTCTGAAAAAGATTCCGGAAGTTAATTATTGTGATGGTTCTTACACTCCTAAAAGAAGCAGGCAGTCTATTTGGAAAGCCGCAGTTGGAAGTAGCAAAAATATTTCTCAGCTTGCTCTTCAGGTTTGTCTTCTATCATCAATGGTTTTTCAAATGATGTTTCTACGTTTGTTTGCTGTTCCTCTGAAATGCAACTCAATCTTGGCCAGGTTAGATACCTGGACACGAATTTAAGATGGAGTGAACTTGTACGCCCAGAGCAAAATGTGCAAGATGTTAAAGGTTCAGAGACAGAAGCTACTGTTTTCAGGAACGCTAAAATTTGTGACAAGAAGATTATAGATAACAAGGTTAGATATGGAGTTGCCTTTGGAAATCAAAAGCATCTCCCATCTCGTGTCATGAAGAATGTCATCGAAGTCGAGAAAACTGAAGATGGAAACGAAAAGTATTGGTTTCATGAAGCACGAGTTCCCTTATATTTGACCAAAGAATTTGAAGAAAGTTTGCATAGGGTCTATGTCCCTTCTATTAAGAAGCCATCAAAAAGAATATCAAAGCTCCAGAAAAAGCAACTGAAAGCTTCTCGAGCAAACATGTTTTCCTATTTAGCCTCTAGGAGGGACAACACGGAGAAGTGTTCTTGTGCGTCATGCCATCTTGATGTTTTACTGAGGTATTTCTTTGGCTCTATTTACCTTTCAGAATACTTTAAAAAAAAACTTGTGTACCTTATTAACTTTTGTTCCGTTCTCTACATGTCTATAGGGATGCAACAACATGCAGTGCTTGCCAAGGTACAATACGCCTGCCTGCTTGCTTGTTTTATTATTTTTCATTTAAGGTTGGAGAATTTTCGCAAGTTATTGATATCTGAATGAATTTGACAACATATTAATCTTGCTTTTGCATTTTTCTTTTGTTTTTACTTGCTACAATTATATTACCTGTTTCTTAAGACCGGGATTAAATTGGTTATGAAATTTTGTAAGAACTGATTTTATAATCCCCTCACATACTACTGGGAGATTTCGGTAAAGAATTGGTTATGATTTAAGTGTGGAATTTTCCTTTTGCCTCTCAGGTTTCTGTCACAAGGAATGTACTATGAGCACACAACACACAGCCGGGAAGGTTGATGTTCTGGTAACCTGCAAACGGTGCTACCTTGCAAAAACTCGTTCACTAATCAATATCAGTCACAGACATCCAACAACACCCACTGTGCTGCTCAATGGACAGCAGCATCAAAACGCAGTCACTCCAGTCATTAAGACGCAGATAAAGCCTCTTAATCAACAGTTACCATCTTCCAACATACGCGACAATGCCTCAGGTGTTAAACCACTCACTCCTGATTCTAATGTGGCTTCCAAGAGTAAACAAAAGACACTGTCTTGGGGAGTCATATGGAGGAAAAAGAACTTGGAAGATACAGGTGTTGCCTTCAGACATCAAAATGTTCTGTTGGCTGCACAATGTGATCAGCGGAATCTTGAACCAGCGTGCTCGCTCTGCAAACTGCCGTATAACCCTGGTCTAACATATATTCACTGCACAAGTTGTGACAGTAAGAAAAATTTACTCTTTTCTGATATTGAAGCGTATATTTCCTCAGTGCCGCCATTTTGTTCTTATAAATCTAACCCTAGCATCTGTATGCAGAGTGGTACCACATCGAAGCGATTAAGCTCGAGGAGTCGAAAATTCCTGAAGTTGTCGGGTTCAAGTGTTGCAAATGCCGTCGTATACGATCACCAGATTGCCCTTACATGGATCCTAAACTCATGGAACAGAAGCAGATGAAGAAAGTAGTCTTCAGGAGGCAGAAACATGGGCCTGGATATATCGGAATGGATTCTGATTCTGAAAGAATGTCTGAATCAAAAGAGTCGCTGCCCTCTACTCCGTCGTTTCCCCTCGAAGATGCGTTTGTTCCAGAGGATGATCCTCTCTTGGTGTCAGTCACAAAAGTCGAACAAATTACACCTAACAATTTAGATGTGGAATGGAACGGCGATGGTTCTGTGCCAGGACCCCAGAAGCTACAAGTTAGGAGACGAGTGAAACGTGAAGACACAGAAGGGAATGAAAATAATATTTCTTACACCGATTTTTCGACGCATTCCGGATCACAGCTTTTTGTGAAGCCAGAAATGGAGCCAACATTGCCCGTCATGGAATGGGATGCATCTGGCAACAACAACAGCATGGTTGAAGGCGAACTGATGTTTGACTACGAAGACATGGAATTCGAACCCCAAACCTATTTCTCGCTGAACGAGTTGCTCACAACAGATGATAGTGGCCAGTGCAATGGATATGGCAATGACAAGGATGCTTCAGGAAACATGGATAACCCAAACCCAAACCCTCAGGTCGAGACGATGGAACAATGCGGAGCATTTCTGTATGAGAATACAATTCCATGTCAGATATGTATGCATGTGGAGCCAGGACCTGATCTCACATGCCAGACTTGTTCTATGACAATACATTCTCACTGTTCTCCATGGGAGGAGGAATCTACTTGCACTGGCGGAGGTAGTTGGAGATGCGGCCGTTGCCGTGAGTGGATGTAGCTTGTCTAAGTTAAGTTTACCACATAATTCTTTTTNAAAATTTTTTTTTTTTTTTTTTTTTTTTTTTTTTTTTTTTTTTTTTAAAATTAATTCTGGCTATAGGCTTGGCCCACCATGTGCTGCTGCCTTTAGGGGCTTTTGATGAATACAAAGAATATGTGTGTTGTCAAAAGAAGTAAATCTTAATTCTCATGAAATTAAATTCTTTGTTGGTTGTCTCTCCCTGTAAGCAAGTGTTACTTATATAGTTATATATTCTCCATCTATGCACGTAAAGTTTCAAAGAAGGAAGTTTTGATTTAATCAAACTCAAACTCCTGCAAGTATTCATCAATGCTGTCTTTTCCTGGTATTAATACAACATTTGAAACGAGACCAGGTTTTTGTAGGTGAAACTGGCATGCGTTTGGAATGTGTTATAATCAGTCTCTCAATAAGACACAAAATAAGGTAAAATAAGTACAAATTGATTACGCAGCATTAACCCGTACTCACACGCTCGAAGGGGATAAACGAGAGATATAAAAATACACAGGCCCCTCAAATATATAACATGGAGAAACAAAATGAAAATATATTGGAACAAGAATAAACTGATACAACCTTTGAGCTCACAACACAAATGTGCATAATGAATGCAAAATTTCGTAGCTAACACGCTCACGCCTGCTTTGGATACAGGAACAATTAGGATCAAAACTACCTTCTCTACTAAACTCTCCCCCCTCCCTCGGTCCTCTAGATATACTCTCCCTCTCGAATCATTCCATATTTTCGCCATTACACTCTACAAGACATTTGCAAGTATTCTCATTACCCGATGGACCTTAAAGTAAGCCAGCAAGCAGAGCACCTGGATCATCCGCTAAAGCCGCTGGGCTAGGCGGTTGAGCCACAGGTGGTGCTGGTGCTGCCCCTGCCCCTGCTCCTGCTCCTGATGCTGCTGGAACTAGAGCTCGAGATCCCATTGGAATAGTAATTAGCTGTTCCTTGATGAATTCTTTCAACCTGTAGACAAAAGAAGTCAGCAAATGCAGAGTAATAACAAACATGTGTCTGCGGTTGAGTTCGTGCTAAGAGACACAGATATCATACTCAAATGTAAGGGTAGGATCTCCCGAGCCTACTGTCATTCGCAGTTGGGTTCTGTCTGCTGGGTCTGTTTCAATTCTTGCCTGAAATACCATAAACGACGGACAACGTCACACAACAGACTTTTTGAGCGTGCAGTATCACGTCTGTACAATAAGTACATGAAGTCTTGGAAATTGGAAGAGGCCAGTGCCAAAACCACTAAGAGATAGTTAGTTAAAATCTCACCAAACAGAGCATAGCCCCGGTACTTTCAGAGTAGAAGGTTGTGCTTGCCACTAGATTATTAGGGTTTGGATCCTACAATAAAAAACCATAATTTAAGTTAAAGCATACATGTGTGCAACAAGCATGAGGGCTGAGCGACTGAGATTGCAACCAAAAACTTACAAGCCCAGGGCATATCGTCACGCGGAAACTGTTGAACAGATTCGCCATTTCCGGAAGAGCTAGGGGTCTTACACCTCTTACCTGCAAGAAATTGCAGATTCAGATTATCATGACCAGTGGGACACACATTAAAGGTACACGGCGCTAACAAGCATATGTTATCTTGGAAGTTATCTATGACTATTTCGAGTAACTTGAATAATCATCAGTGGATGGATCAAAAGTTATGCCTATACGTGTTTTGATTAAATTAGAATAATGATCAATCAGTATCTTCTTTGAAAGGAAGGTCGCAAGCAGCATTTTCAAATCTTCCATGCACTACTCAGTACTCATATTACTTCTATTTTATATTTGGTCAGAGAGCTGTGGAAATACATACAACTTCCTGAAGTTTCAAGG
>OVBJ01000805.1:0-41491 GCA_900406535.1 Noccaea bulbosa | reverse complement strand
TTTACTTATTTTCGTAATTGTTAATTAAGGAAGGAGAATCATATTTTTTTAATTAATAGTTACATACTATTTGATTTTCTAGACATACTATACAATGACATATTATGTAATTCTCTAGTAAAATTTGTCTAAACTAAAAAAGGCTTTGAGAGTGAACCATGTGATGACACATCAGCATGGCAATTTTATTATTAACACATGAAGTTAAAGTTGTTTTTAAAAAATAATTCTTTTTAATATATAAGGGATTAAGAATATACCTTATGGATGGACAAACGTATCCAACCGGACTCTCCTAGCTTAAAACCATCATTGGGTCGAGCTATGGGAACATCACGCGACACTTGAACAAACCCTAAACATGCAGTATTGTAACATCCTTTTCCATTTTTACCCTATCAAACCATATTTCATATTTTTTTTTTTGTCAACAACCATATTTCATATTTATTGATCCAGAAACTTCACCATAAATAATTATAAGAAATAATTCCACCATAAGTAAAATTTGTTCGCATGCACAAACACAGGCACACATACCTTATAAAATCCATAATTCCAAATACGCCCATCGCCAAACAGACTTGGATTTATCTGTAAAAAAAAACTTGCAATACTTTAAGAATATACTACCCATATGATTAAATATATAAATGGACTAAGTAAATTTACTTTTTTACAAAATGTAATACTTACCATTAGGCCTGCCGAGATAAAATTAGTCTGATTGTTCAGTCCACTGCCTATATATATTTGATTATATATGGCTTGATCTTTTTGAATGTTTATCACATATGCATTAAACCAAGATTCTACACCATAAAATGGACCGTTATGTGACTTTACTCCAGCAATCTACCAAGAACTGATTATATTAATGACTTCAGACTTATAATAATCTAACATATCAAACTGCAAGAAAATTAATAATATAAAAATGTGGAGGTTTGAGATTAGTGTTTACATGGGTTCCAGGACTATCGGCTGATAGTGGATGAAAATATTGCTCAGCGAAAAGTTGTGAGTTTTTGATAAATTCTTTTGTATTTCTCAGTATAGGAACGGTGCCATTTAGACAACCTATCTTCTTCTTATATATATTGCCAGTTTGATTCTTGAATTCAGTTTTTGAAACTGTTGGTTCCATCTTTTTTTTTAAAAATGTATAGTCAAAATTTATTTGATTTAAAAAAAAAACAATTTATAAGTAAAATTGATTTTTAAAACCATGCACCTGGATTTGGTGGGTTTTTAGCAAGGGATGATCAAGTCCTGGTTGCTTATAAATATCTATACAGTCGTATGTTACATTTCCACTTATCTGCCAGAAAAATAATATATATTAACAATAGTTAGTAGACAATGTGAATTCAATCTATAATATATTCGGTAAGGAAAAGATAGTTTACAATAATAACACAGAAAGGAGACATGTGTTTCGAGCTTTGTTTTGAAACTAACCTTGAAGGATCTTATAGGCACTTTACTTTGATCGGAACAAACTATGGCTGCTGAGAATAAAAATGTTAAAAGATTCATAACAATGGACATCGTTTTAATTGTTGTTGACAGTTTAGTAATTTTGTTTATCCAAGAATGCAAGCACTTTCTTGTATTTATATATATATATACACATTACAATGTTAATTAGCATTAAATTGTATACTTTATCTGATAAAGAGAAACATTTGACTGGAATTATTACCTAAATGAAGGCTACATGCATACCAAAAGTAAGGGGCTTATATTGTAAACAACAATTATGGAAAGATCATTAATGGAAATTAATGGGGGAGTAAATGATAGTATTTTGACCAGAAACCATAAGAAAAAGATATATTGCGTAAATACAAATTTTTATTCGAAGCTACGAAACTATAGTCACAGGGTTGATCCAACGGAAAAAAAAATTGTAGTCTATGGGGAGATACTTGCTTGCAATATTATATGTTATGGTTTGTTGTTATTTGGCTTCTTAATCCAAAAACTAAATGAATGGTATAATGTAGAGAATAGTGACAGAGTGTAACATGAATTCAATCAAATTTAAGGGACAATATACTTTGGAATTACAGTGATTTACATATTTTCTGAGTTTGATTTATGACTTAATTGGTTCATCCGCTGACTTAATCGCAGCTTTTACGGGTGGTAGGTTGTTGGCGTTTGACAACAATTATCATAAACGCTTTTTACTTCTTGAAAACGTTCAAAACCATTCCATAACCTTCAAAATCAAAAACTCATTTCCAACAATGGTTGTGGATAAAAATTTTCTTTTTAAAATTAAAATAAATAAAAATTATTTCAAACCAGCATATATATATTATTAAAAATTGAGATTTAGATATTATATTTACAATATAAATAAATAAATCTGGCATTGTTTTAGTAAATATTCACTAAAAATGTATCATAATTATATATATATATATATATACAGTATAAATCAAATTTTTTTGATAAATGTTCTCTTCATACTAATATATATAATAAATAAATTTATAACAAAAATTTAGTTTTCACATTAAATATATTTTTAAATGAAGATCACATCTTTCATCCAAATTATATAAATAAAAAGATAAATATAGGTATTATACATATATTATTTTTATAAAATTTTATTATTAATTATATTGGACAATAATTTTATAATTGTTTAATATAATATAGTTTTGATATTTTTCTAATTATATAATTTGTTTATATTATTAATTTATTGTTTAACCGCTACTACATCACAAGTTAACCAGTTATAAGTGTCCTGTAAACCCATCCGTTTTCAAAAGTTATGCCAGTCGTAACGCTCTTAACTGCAATTGCCAATTTCAGCAAACTCCAGCAATCGCAACCGCATCGTTTAAATCAACACCCTTAATTTACAGTCACTTTTCTGAGTTTGAGGCACTTTGAAAACTGTTGAATTTTTCAAAATCCGACATTGCCCTTGGATAGTGGTAAAGTTAACGACATGGATGGTTTCATATTTAGAAGGAAAATAGTTACTTAGTTTCTATTTAATCTGAACTGTTAATTTAATTATATAGTTACATAATCGTGTGGCTGGCATAAGAAACCCCTCAAAATCCATAGGAAGATAAAATCTAGAAGTAATCAGGTGAGATTGTGAAAGTTAGTTCGATCATCGATGAATGGATAGGGAAGTGAGCCACGCTGAAACCAAGGACGGAAGGAAAGAATCGCGAGAGAGAGAGAGAGAGAGAAGAGAAGATGCTTGTAAGGTGAGGAAAATCGTACAAGATTGAAATCAGTCATCTTGAGAAATGGATGATATTTTGAACACATGGATAGTGAATGGTGGATGGGTTGTCCTTGTATGGATATGCTTTTCAATTATTAGTTGGAGTAAGTAACACAAGAGAAGATTGTGTCCACGATTAAGGTTTGTTGTTTCCTTTTTACCTGTTTTGTTCCTTGTTACTTTTGGTTACTACAAACACAAGCTATCTGTGCATTTAGTAAAACGTATTTGGTGATGAAAGAAGATTGCGTCTACAATTTGTTCTTCTTGATTGTATCCATGGTTTCATATCCATTTTTGTTCACAATTTTCTACTTCTTAATTGTATCCATGATTTGTGTTTGTTTGGAAACTAGGGCAAGGAAGAATGTGACCAGTTTAGAATTCGAAACGGTATTGAAAATGCCTATATGAAGAACATATGAAAGGTTTGTTTTTAGGAAATGGAGTAAATTAAAAGATTACATAAACACTGGATGAATGGTGTTACGGATATGTTATTGTGGACACAATTAACATTTACCAAGAGACTTTATCCATATTGTTTTCAGAATCTTCAATCTTCTTCGACGAAGCTTCATTTCTCTTACAAATGCAAATATTAATAGGTTGAATCTAGTTAGAGGGGGTGTTAGTGTCATTTACATGTAAGAAAGTGACTATAAGCGTAGATATTTCTTAGAATTACTTTTAGTTGTGTTTAGCTTCGAGATTTTTTGTTGCTATTTAATTTAATCTTTCTATTCACATCAAGATTATTTAGAGTGTGGAGAATGCTCTTGCCATGGTAATCAACTTAGTTTAAAAACTTATTTAAACAGAGAACCATTTTCTAACCTCTCTCTCTCTCTCTCTCTCTCTCTCTCTCTCTCTCTCTCTCTCTCTCTCTCTCTCTCTCTCCAGATGGATCGTGGGAACGCAAACGAGAAACAACTAGAGAATCAAAGAAATGCGACAATCGCGGTTATCGCCTCCATTATTGTCCTAATATCTCTCTATTTCCGCTACTTCGTTTTGGATAGAATGATTCAGCAATGGATGGGAGACAGAAGAAATTGACTCGGAGGAATGAAGAATACGTACTATGTTAAGCTTCTTTTTTATCGAATACGTACTATGTTAAGTTTCTTTTTTATCGAATACGTAATATGGTTTAGAAAAAAAACAAAGATTGTAGTCTAAGCACAGAAATGATGCCGTTTGTAATTTCAACTTATTCTTTGGCATGTCACATGTGAAAAGACGTTCTCTTATAATGCAAATCATGACAATGTAGTCTTCTGGTTTGTGTTAACACCAAATTGTTTAGAGTTCAACTTCGCATAATGCATGTTGTTGACAAAGAAAAATATAACAATCTTCTATAACCTCCCAAGTCTAGAAATATGGCGAAAACACAAATTCACAAACTGGGGAATCTGCAAATTATAGCGATGGTAAAAGAATTATGATTCGAGGAAGAGGAGTGCATTTAAGAGGATGAGCCATAGCCAAGAAAGCTCTCCCAGAGCCTCTTCCATGTTGACCTTTTCCCCATCGATTCTCCAGTCAAAGCACTGCACCATCACTCCAACTGCAGTTCCTACAAAGGTATTACCAAGATTTGACCCAGGACATCCTCTCCTTCCGGCGCCAAAACGGAGGTACTTGAGTATAAACTCATCAGGATCTTTCCAAGAATCAGGATCTCTCATCATAGAGCATAGGCATTAATAACAAGTGTTGAGCCGTTAGGTACGTAGAAGCCTCCCATGTTACACCCTTGTTCAACTTTCCTCGACAGTCGTAGAGATTCTTTGATAACCGCTTGCAAGTAAGCAAGTTTTGGTAGATCAGTATCTTGGATCAACCTTGTTGTTCCTACCACAGAATCAATTTCTTCTCTCAATCTCTCAAGGATCTTAGGGTTGTTGATAAGTTCAGCCATTGCCCACTGGGTTGATGCATGAAGAAGAGGTCTCACCGGCTCCAAAGAAGAGCTCCTACAGTTGCAAACATTTTACTAATATATTGGTGTTCGTCTGGAATAATTAGGGGTGTGCAAAATACCCGGAATTTCTTGATATAAAACACAATCCAAGTTTATATAATTCGAACAATATATCAAATTTCTCCATATTTTAGCTTTGATAATAATATTATGGTCCAACAAAGAGGATAGACATTTACCGCAGCTAAGGCATTGACATTTTTCCTCGTAATCTTACACTGTGCATTTTCGCCTCGATAAGCTGCCAACAATTTGTCTATCATTTGAGCACCTTGATGGTCATCCACGTTCTCTTCGTGTTTCACGATAATCCTTTCGAGAAGCTCCTCAAATCTATTTGAAACATCCATTATCTCCTTTTTGACTGGTGAGATTCCGAGCTTCTCGATCAAGTGGCTTACACAAAATATGTGAAAAAGCAATCTTCCGGGTCAAGGCACCGAACTCGACAGTTAATTTGGAGACTTTTTTCCTTTCTCCTCTGAAAAGCTCCTTCCCATGCTCATATTTCCGAGTATACTGATAACCAGTAGTACCCCAACTCGTTTCAGGTGTCCCGATTAATACCTCAACTTTTGACGTGTGCTATTTCATACCCCCAACTATAAAAAATTACCCATTTCATACACCAACTCTTCATGGCTTGGCCAAAACGAGCATTGACTTGCCCTCAACGCAAGAAGAAAGGGAAGCTTACCACTAGCCTATGTATACATTGTTGTTAACATTTACATCTCATACATATATAAAGAAAATAAGCATACATCATTTTAATGATTTTGTTTAAATGTTATAGATTATTGCCTATCTATTTTAACAAACATAACTCAAATATATATTTAACCATTAATCTGAATTAATTTAATTTTTGAATTTAAAAAAATTCAATTTTTGGAAGACAAACATCATAACTAGCTGATATGTATGTATTTTCAAAACTTAGAATTATATAGATGTAAAATGAAATTAATTTCATACAAGATTAAAGAATATTACATAAATGTAGAATTTTATATATCAAGATACTAATTAGTTCTAAAAGAAAAAAATCCCACTGACGTCAAAAAAAAGAAAAGAAACAAAATCTCACTATTATCATTTTTTTTATGTTGGGGACAATTCTTTTAACAAAAATTGTTTTGGGTACAAATAAATTTTTTACTCATTAATTTTATATTTATGGGAATTATTCAACACTATATTTCCTTCACAAAGGTTGCTAGCAGTCAGATACAAAAATAGGACAATAACCATTTACACGTTAAAAGGACGTTAACTTTGAGAGTAAAATAAAATAACTAAATACATTTGCACTTTGTTAATATAAATTTATTTTATGAAGTACCAAGTTTAAAGATCATACATGAAAATATCAAATGCCACAAGAATTTCCTCCGGGACCACCATAAGTAAAATAGAAACCAAGAGTATCAATTCTATAGAAAGGTATACTTTTACCAATTCTTAATCCATAACATTTGGTACTATCTAACAACTTATCTATAGGAAAATAAGTCATTTTACGCGGCTTATAGTTAGAATCTAAAACTTCAATATTTGTAAAAGCTCCAGACTTTGTGATATCTTCAGTTGGAAATTTACCATTACCTAACGGAGGGCTTGATCCCGATTGCGAAGACTGAGCCACACCTCCTACTCCAGCCATATTTGCACCATTATCTAAAAGATTAAATAACTCTTTTGGCCAATAACCGATATCCACGATAGGTCCTTTTGGCATTTTATGACGTGAAACCCACCAGTTTCCTGTATTTTTATCCTTTTGTATAAATTGGAAAACATAAAAAATCATTTATTAATATGAAAAGATATATATAATTAATTAATTTCAAAATTCTAAATCACTCAATATTAAGGACCGAGAAAAAAAGACATGAGCAATATATATATAAATTAGGAATATACTTGATGGATGGACAAACGCAGCCAACCGGCAATTCCTGCCTTTAGATTACTGGTTCGAACTAAGGGAACATCATGCGAAACTTGAACAAACCCTGGACATGCCAAATTGTAACATCCTCTTCCATTTTTACCCTATCAAATCATTTTTAATATCTTACATGTTTGATCAAGAGACTTCTTCATCTTATATAATCATAAGAAATAATTGTTCGCATGCACACACACCTTCCAAAATCCATAGGTCCAAACACGTCCATCGCCAAACAGACTTGGATTTATCTATTAAAAAAAAACTTGCAATACTTCAAGACTATACTACCCAAAAGATTAGATATGTGAATGGATTAGAAGAAGTTCATTTTGACAAAATGTAATACCTACCATTCCTCCTGTCGAGATAAAATTGATCTCCTTGTTCAGTCCACTGCCTATATATATTTGGTTATACAAGGCTTGATCTCTTCCGATGTTTATAACATATCCATTAAACCAAGATTCTACACCATGAAATGGACCACTATGTGACTTTACTCCAGCAATCTACCAAGAACCGATTATATTAATGATTTCATACTTGAAATATACATATAATCTAAAATTAACGATTAGATCTAACTAAAATTCGTTAACAAAAATTAAGAGATTTGAGATAAATACTTACATGAGTTCCAGGATTATCGGCTGATAGCGGATGAATGTATTGCTCAGCGAAATGTTGTGAATTTGTGATAAATTCTTTTGTAGTTCTCAATATAGGAACGGTCCCATTTGGGCAACCTATTTTTGGATTATTGTTGCGAGTGTGATTCTTGAATTCAGTTCTCGAAAGTGTTGGTTTCATCTTTTCAAAGAATCAAGTATAGTCAAAATTTATTTGATTCAAAACAACATTTTTATAAAAGTATAATTGTAAGACACAAATTTCAAATTCCATGCACCTGGATTTTGTGGGTTTTGAGCAAGGGATGATCAAGTCCTGGTTGCTTATAAATATCTATGCAATCGTATGTTACATTTCCACCTATCTGCCAAAAATATTTTTTTTATATATTTTAACTATAATAAGTAGACAATGTGAACTCAGTCCATGATATATTCCGTTAATCGTTAAAATAACATAAAGGAGACATGTGTTTCAAAATTTGTTTGCAAACTGACCTTGAAGGATCTGAGGGGGACTTTACTTTGATCGGAACGAACTATGGCTGCTGAGAACAAAAAAGTTAGAAGATTCATAACGAAGGACATTGTTCTAATTGTTGTTGACATTTTATTAGTTTTGTTTCCCCAAGAATGAGAGCACTTTGTTGTATTTATATATATACATTTTACAATGTTAATTAGCTAAGTTTAATATATAGTATATTTTATCTGATAAAGGAAACTGAAACATTTGACTGGAATACGAAAAGTAACGAGCTCGTATTGTAAAAACAAATTATACTCGGTCGTATATACATTGTATGTTTGAAACGTAAATGGAAATTAATAAACGACTTTTGACCAGAACCCCAAAAAGAAAAGATATCTTACGTAAATACTAAATTTTATCCGAAGCTACGAAACTATAATCACTGGGTTGATCCAACGAAAAAAAAGATTGTAGTCAAAGTGGAGAGACTTGCTTGGTACGTGCATAGCGGTGATTAGCCAGCTGATATAGTATATGTTATTTTTTGTTTTAATTTTAATAGAAATCATATTCATTACGTACATCAACCAAGTCCAGGTCCAGTTTTAAATTTCTTTAAAAACCAAGAATAATTGAACCATGTTGGAACCAGATTGTTGGAAATTAACGAACCGAGTTGCCTTAGCACTTTGACTAGGTTTCCAAAAGGTGATCTTTTTTTTTTTTAACAACTCCAAAAGGTGATCAATTATGCATATTTCTGGCGTTTCCAGTCACCATCTTGATCCATGGAGTTTTGTTTGAGTGAAGACTAAAATGATTCCTTTATATTCCAATGGGCTTTAAGGCAGAAGCGGTCCTGACCCAAAGCATGAGAAGCTTGGGCTTCCAGAGACATGTGATGAAAGACAAGTGAAAGTGGGTTTTGGATCAAAACTAAAATTAGAAAGAATTAACGGTAATATCATGTGTGCTGCCTCTGAGGAAGTAGAGAGCAGAGTGGTGGTTGTGTGAGCTAAACTCTACTGTTACCTCTTTATTTACGAGAAAACAAATCCCTACGATTGTGTGAGCTAAATCATTCTAAGGAAACCTTTGTAATCATTAACTTGTTTTCTAACATCTCTCTGTTTTCCAATTGTTTCTTCGACTATTCAACCAAAATTCATTTCTACGTCTCTGCGCTGTGCTCTCCCGATGGACGATCCTGCGATCCCCAACAAGAACACCCCAGTTAATCCAAGATATGTGACTATAGCGATAATCGCCTGCATTATCGTCATCATCTCTCTCTTCATTCGCTGCTTCCTTTTGGATAGGATCTTTCAGCTATGGCGGGAAGAAGGACCTTCCCAGAACGCAGAAACCGAGCTCACTGCAGTACCGGAAGAAGAGCACGAATAGCTTCTTGTGCCGTTTACTTCTTCACTGGGCTTCGTTATTTAGTTATGGGTTTTATCTTTTTTTTTTCCCTTCATTATTCTGTTGTCGTTTTAAACTCTCTGTAAATCTCCATATCAATAAAAAGGATTACTTTCCACAACTTCTTCCTCTCTGTCTTCTCTTCACTTGTTCTTTCATCTTTTATTCATTCAGTAGCGATTAAGATGAGATCGAGAAAGTAGGGTTTATTCAATGGTTTGATCAAGTCCAATTTTGTATCATCTCTTCTTGTGCCAACTCCACGTACGACATACAACTTTCGAGCTTGTTGTTGAGTTTAGTTACTACTTAGTGACTAGTTTAGATTTGTGATAAATTAAAATATACGGTAATGGATGGACTGTATTTCCATAACTTGAGTTTATAATATTGGCAAACGAGAAGAAGAAAGATGATGAGAGATCAAAACTTGTGAAAATTATATATATATATATATATATATATATCCAACAGACAAAGCCAAGCGAAGAAGAAAGATTAAAACAGAGAATTATGATTTATGAATACATGTATGTATGTATCTCTGATTACTATTGTCACTCATGTCTGATGATCACTGTGACAAAGCAATATGAAAGTAAAATTTGAGTTTGTTTTTACGGTCGAATCGAATTAGGACTAACCCATTTCCAGTGATGCCTTTTCACGGTTACCGCTTTTCCGGCGGCGCGTGTTTCCTCCGAATCTTCCGTTGAGTCTCCGCCGTACTCCTTCTCTTCCGTGCTGAAATCTTCCTCCGGTAGGCCATCCACCGTAGCGTCGACCGAGTGCAGGGCATAACGCGCGGGTAATCCTGGATAAGACAGCGAATTCCTTTCCTCTACTCTTCTGCTGTAGCTTCCGGGAAGAACCTTAATTCTCTGCTCGTCGTCGCCGTTGAAGATGGATCCGAGCTCTTCTTTTATGGCGCGAAATACTGCTTCATCGGGGGTTTCTTCGGGCTTCATCTTCTCCGATAAAGGACGAAATCTATCCCGGATGCTGCCGTCGGATAATTCCTGGTGAGCTTCCACGAGGATTTTCCCATCTTTTCCGATAACTCGGACGGTGACGACGTTGACCGTGCGGACCGGCGGGGTGGAATCGGCTAGAGAAGTTTCGCCGTCGGAGAGCTCAAGCCAGAGGTTATGCACGTTTTTGGTTCCCGGTTTGACTCCCCAGGCAGCGAACGAGTCGGAAGGCAATCGCGATTCGAGCCAATCGGAGAGCGATTGAGGATTGGCGAACCGCTGGGAGAGAGGCTTCGGCGTAGGAGGAGATCGACGAGACATGGCAGTGCTTCGGCGACGAGGATTCGGAGGGAAAGAGAATCTGTTAGGAGGGAGAGAGAGCAGAGGTTTAGGAGAAGACCAGAGGAAGAGGAGAGACACGGCCGCGAGAAACAGATCAGGAAGGGCGGATGAGACGGTTGCGTGACGAGGCCGGTGGTTGTTACGGCGGTTCACGAGAGGAGTATTCGGCGGAGGTTGGCCAACGAACATGTCAATGACGAAAATGCCCCCGAAATTCTCAGACGTGGATCATACTCAGACTCGGAGAGAGAAGAGGGCATTGTACGTACCAATTTATTGGTTTATTTAGATTTTCTAGAGATAAAATATGAGGGGGAGATTGTTAAAGGCGATATTCGCATATCTAATCTTAATAACTAGATTCTCTTTAATTGCACAATAGATCTCACACTTTACTGATTTACCTTTATTACCTCATCAGTCATCACATTACATCACATACAAACACCCATCATTGTGTACCAGTTTCGTAATTACAATTGAAAGCATACACATTATTTTCAGAGTTTTTTATTTACTCATCATCTTCATCCTCATCCTCATCCTCATCCTCATCATCATCATCCAAAGCATTGGACTCTTGCTCGTAAATCTGATACTCTCCATCGCTACCACCATCCAAAGCTGGTTTGCTGCTTGGAAATCTATCGAACAAACCTTGAAGATAGGTTCTGGAGTTGTTCTCCATGTCATCATCTTATCATGGTTTAAAGAAAAACTAAAACTCTGGAATCTGCAGTTACTAATAATGATCAATCAATCGGTGCTTGTGTTATAAGAGTTTATGCATTCAAGGATACATCCATGAGAACTTAACGATTCCTCATCATCATTTGCAGCCTGCAAAAAGAACACATTAGAGGAACAACGAAACACTGAAATGGATTTACGGGAAAACAAATGGGTTAAGTACATAAGAAAATTTTTGCAAGTATGGTTACCTCATCGAGTTCCTCGTATTCAGAATCTTCATCTTCATCCGCATCAGCATCATCCTCTTTCTCCTTGTTTGTGTTTTTATACTTTTTCATATCTTCCCCATCTGTGGATTATTTTGCATTACTTTACTTCCATATTGTTTAAGAGTTCGGTTGCTGATCTTACCTTTAGCTTTTTCCTGATGATCTGGTTGACATGATGACAGTGCATCTTTCTGAATTCGTGTCTTCTCCGACCTCTCAAACTCTTCTTGAATAGATTTGAAAACATCTTCGAAACCTGGCTCAGGAAACACAGATACGAACCTCACAGCTACTCGGAGTCTCAAATTATCAAGCAGCGCTTCTGAGAACCATCCTGTTTTATACTGCCAACAAAACACATCAGATTGGATGCACGACTTCATATATAAAAAAACCTCACAGTTCATCATATTTAAGGGCTTGTCAAAGTTACTGGGATTACTAACAATGAGGCGTTTTTGCAAGTGCATATAAAGGTCTGATCTGTGACTTTTTAATTATGGAGCAACATTTCCTATCTGCCCTTCATTGTTAACACAGCAAGCGAGAGACCAAGTTTTTAGGAATTTACTTCACCAACAAAATCTTAACAGAGAACTCACATTACAAGTGGTCTGCTTGGGAGGCTTTCTTATCTCTCGTTGAATGTACTCGTCTTCAAGTTCAAATAACTGTAGAAATGTTTGGCATTTGAAAGGGAATACTTTAAACGCACAAATGTCATTCCAGCTTGGCTTTGACCTGTCACAAATAATATATCACCTTACAATCGGAGTTTTTATCCATACATAAATCCATGATACGCTCCCACAGCAACTATATTAAAATTGCTAAAAGAGAGGTAGTGATCCTCGGATATTGGTTGAAAATCATAAAATCCAGCTACACGACATTTGACTTAAAAAGCCTTTTCAAATGTTCTTTGACACAAATATGATTTCTGGACAATTTGGGCACACTTCCCATTCTTTTCAAAATTACCATCTTCTCCTACAGTTAACCATGGATTCAATACTTGCAAAGAAATGTTATCATGTGTTTTGTTTTTCTGTCTCATACGTATTTGCGAATTGAGAATCTTGAGTAGAGAAAAGTTAATAAGAAAATAGGAAAATCTTACTTGTTCGTTGCATTGGCATCACAATAACCCCTTAATTCAGGTGGAACCCTGAATTCCATTCTCTGGAATCTGAAAAAAGAAAAAACACAAAGGAGACAAAGGTGAAGAGCTTTGACATACATCTGCAGACTGAATGCACACAAAATGTGAACTACAGAAGAAGATTTCATGTCAAGTGAGTTTCCAAAACCCGGATAGTGCCACCACCAACACTTTCGGCACTGGAAGATCCAAATACCCTCCCAGATAAGCCGTGGAATTTGTATATTCTCCAAAATACTTTGGAGAAGACGTAGAAGTTCAGATGTTAAAATTGACCATTTTCCCTTCTATCAAGGAGACATGCTAGTGAGAAAACAACCACATACTCCAAACTCTTACAGACCGTGTCACCCTCCAATACTTTATCTTTAGCCTTTTGGGGGGGGTCAAACCGACCTATTTCTGTTCTATTTTGATGTGCAAAAAATGAGAATTCTACATTACCGTGTCACAGACCATGCATTTGTAATATGAATGGATTTACAGAGATAGAACTCACACACGAGACTCGGGATCTTTTCGGGGATCATAGCCTCTTTTAATCCAGAACCTAAGAAACGGACCACCCGAGAAATAATATGCAGCCCTAAGAAGAAACCTGCCAAAAAAAAAAAAAAAACTCCAGAAAGTTGGTTATTGCAGTGCTAAGAAAACTAATACACATAAGAAACGCATAAAATCAGTTCACCTGTTTAGCATATGATGTGTGCATTTAAGACCTTTATCAAGTAGCCGTTGGACTATGGAATCTCTTGTCCACACGGGTCGCTCTTCAAACAATGCAGACACTGCTACCTGCCATTCCCATTGGTTGGAGCTAGGAACAATAAAGTCTTCCCAGTTTAATTTCTTTGGGATCTGTATGAACGCTAAGGACCGATCAAAGATATCCAAAATGAAAAGAAAAGCATCAAACAACAAACATGGCTTCATACTCAGAAATAATAAGACTTGGAAAATTAGTAAAACAGAGAAAAAGGATATCTTTGACACTGAAATCAATTGCAAATACTGGGCCAATATCTATCTGCATCATCAGAGAATCAATCAACAAAGGGAGAAGTAGCAACCACAAGTGAAATGTCATGGCATCTTTATGCCCTTGATGTTTCAGAGGTGGGCTTTTAATGGCTTCAAAATCTTTTACACTCCAATTAGCTTTATATAAAACAATTACAAACTAAAAACTATCCTGCGAAAGACTTTACGCAGAATCCATCTCTTCCGAGAACCCAAAATCCCAAATCAGGTATTATCGTTACAGTAGTTAAGAACTCTCTACCAATATATTTTGAGTCATTTCTTCTTTTACCTCACAAAGATTCTGAGTTGCTGCCTCATCTTTCTTTTTTGGGCCTGGTGTTCCTGGAAGTCTCAGCCTAACGCATAAAATAACGTAAGTTGAATCAAATATAGAACTTAAAACACTTTAATCAACTATGCTCTCCTTAATCTTTCTTCATCGTGTAACCAAAGTACTCAAGACTTAACATCAGGTTCTCCTAACTAAGATTCAGCTGAAAAAAATAAGTTCACGTGGACATTTTTGCTACCAGGTAAACAATGATAAAATGGTCGTGATTAATTAAGATGGTGTAAACTTACACCAAGTTGTCTGGCATATCTTTGGGTGCAAAGAACTGTGGCAATAACATCATTACATCTTCATCAGCCATATCCATTAGATCATTTTTTCCTGCATAATATCAGAGAAGATTCAGTTTAAATATCATGTTATCACAGCTTAAGGTTTGCAATATAATGAAAACACCAAATGAGTAGAGACGGATCACCTGCAAGCGAGTTCATCTCCATCCATTTTCTCTTCTTCTTCTGTGCAACATCCGCGTGAATAGGAAGAACATGCTGGTAGTCGGCCATGCCTTTGCAATACCGACATGAATAAGATTACCCAAAAAAAAAAAAAACTCAGCAAGAAAAATTAAGATGCAAAAGACCGCAGAAACTGGAAAGCCAGGTTCTTACCATCGAAACAATACGATTCAGACACACGAGCTACAATATCAGCACACAGAGCTGGGCAAGCTTCTGATGTATCGCTAGCAGCAAGAACAGGTTGACTTTCAGGGAGAAGAGAATCTTTCTTAACATCGTCCTTGGAAATTTTTAACAGAAAACCATTACAAGGACGTTGTTCCCCAAAGGCAGGATGTGCATAAGGGTCTTCAGGGCGGAAATGAAGCTCAAGCTTGTTTGACGTTGATTCTCTTGCCTACAAAGAGAAGAGATTTCAAAATGGCTATATGGATAAGCGCCCCAAGATGGTATCAGAATACAAAGTAGGGAATAGGGATACAAAGAAACAAGTCAGTCAGAAAACAGTCTTAGGCAAGGGTGAAATTTTACGGTTGTGATCCCTTGGATTCCCCCAAGAGTCTCCAGGGCTCGAGAGATAGACGATGGATACCCAGGGTAGTGCACTACGAATGTCTCCTTGCTCGGCAAGTTACCCGATATTGTTCCGTTTTCTATGATTCCCATTGTTTTTCTCCAAGTCCACAACTTGCTCTGATACAAGAAGCAAAAAGAGATACATAAGATGAGTTACTAGCTAAAGTGGTACAGGTTTATTCCTCGATTCGTTTCATCTTTGTTTGGCTATTCCAATGTATTGATGTTTAAAGATAGCCAAACAACGATGGAAGTTGAGAGAAGCACAATTTCTGTTCAGAACTCGAGCTCGATTTCACAATTCAGCAAATCTTACACTGATGAGACTGAATGATTTTCCCGGGACTATCCAAGTTCCCGGAAGTACAATGACATAAAAGAAATGCAGATTCTGGTACTGAGCAAATGGCACCAACACTATTTTCGGAAAATATTTCAAAACCAAATTGGAACACGAAACCTATGAGATAGCTGAAACTTGAAAGGGATTGAAAAATAGAGCTCAAACTAGTCCAAAATCATGGAAGACGGAGCGATGCAAGTATAAGGAAAACTCATCCGAATACGCAGAGGCTGGGCGGAGAGAACGATGGTATACCAGAGTTAGCTGTTAAGGATCGCAACTGATCTTAAATTGGAGTTCGGACTACTCGGCCTTCCGGAGCGCGAAGTTGAAGAGCGCCGGAAGAGCATACGGCGATGGGAGAAGGACCACCGGAGCTTTTGCACGGAATTTTTCTCCAACCCTTTATGGCGAATTGCTAAACGCTGCCGTTTTAGGATTCATATGTGGGTCGGTCGATATCTGAGATCCTGAGACACTTGACCGACCGGTCCAGACTGGATTAACCGGTTCCATCATTTTAAACTTCTTTCCTANAAAAATGAAAAAAAAAAAAAAAAAAAAAGTGACCGGTTTTTCTGTTCAATGCAGCACTTTTTTTCAATTAAATGTTTTGACTAAATTTAAATATTTTTGACTAAAATCTACATAAAACATTATTGCATACAATAACTTTGTATAAATCAATAAACATTGATTGATGATTTAAGGAGATTATTAGAATAAATCTTCTAAAAATCTCATCTTTTTGCTTTTACTAGAGACGTATTTTATTCATCATCATACAAGTGTGGAAATTCATTGTTTGATGCAAGAACTGGTTTGTATTCTCTTCCTTTTCTTTGGAATGTTGTTTTTTTTGTTTCTCTTCTAAATTTCCTCTCTTAGTCTGATTGTTCCGACGCAGATATCGGCGAGCTCATAAGTTGTTTCTCATATTTAAGTACAATCCGGAGATTCATATTCTGGTTTGATCATGTCTGTCCTGGAGAATGCTGATGTGAAAGTGGACTCTTCTGGTCATAATCTAGACAAAAACATTGTTTCACCACCTCAAACGAAGCCGCCATGTCCTGATGATCAGAATCCCAAACGCCAAACCAATGAAGTGAATCTCAAGATTGAGATAAGTCATTTGGATGATAAGTTTTCTAAGTTAAATCCGATGGCTAAGGAATTTGTGCCTCCTTCACTGGCTTACTCTGCGTCTTTGAGAAATGGATTATGGTTTACAAACAATTTCGCCATGCAAGCTATTTCTTCTGCTAATGGGGTAAATATATATATCCTATACATATTCTTTGGTTGTGATCTCTACATATGTGTTGTTTTTGTGTTTGAATTTGTTGTGTTTCATGAAATGTCTGCTTAATGTTTGACCAAAATGCTTATGACTCTTTTTGCAAATAATTATTCATTTTTTATTCCTGACTGTTGAAGAACTTAATCAATTTGTGTACAATGCACAATTACACACATTTTTCTTCATTTCGGTTTTAGGTGATGAAATATAATATTTTATTTATTTCCTAGATTAAAAATAAAATAAGATGGATAACAGTAGTGAGTTAAAAGTTTGAACCTTTGTGCTTATTTTGGTTTGTTGGATCATTTTTTTTTTTTTTTTAATCATTGCTTTACAATTATATTCTGTTCTGTCCGTTCCATGAGTTTTGATCAAATTTTATATGTTTGTCGCAATCGGTTTTTCTTTCATTTACTGTTTGGTTGATAAGAGAATGGTTAGTATATGTAAAATCCATTAGATTACTTTATGTAATACATTAAACAACATTTCGAGAACACGGATGCATTTTTCATTTGAACTTTCCCATTCTTGAGTAAAATAGTTGCATGTAATTTCTTCTTGTCAAATTAGAATGGCCTTTTAGGATCAGCTTTTTTTCAATTCGCAAATTTGAAAAAAATGTGATTGTAACTCTTTTTACCTCTTGCTCTCTTCAACACAGAGAAGGAGCTTTCGCCAAGGGAAGCGCTGGATGAACAAAAAAACAAGCTTGCCTCAGCGTGAAGATGTAATCAGGAGAACTGTATATGTCTCAGACATTGATCAACAAGTATAAAACGATAAACATTGTCTAAAAAAACACTTTCTCATAATCTGATATATATATAATATAACCAAAGCCTTCTTTATCTTTTTGTAGGTTACTGAGGAGCAGCTTGCTGGACTCTTTCTTTCTTGTGGCCAGGCATTTTAATGATCTTAATTAACTTGTTTGTTTTTATATCTTCAAACTTATAAATCCCCATACGTTTTCTTGACATTTTGTTGGGTCTAAACTCAGGTTGTTGATTGCCGTATATGCGGTGACCAGAAATCTATACTCCGTTTCGCCTTCATTGAGTTCACTGATAAGGGTACTTACTTATATGCCAGCTTGACTTATGATTTGGAAATGTTTTTCTTTGTGTGTTTATTAATCAGCGAAGTTATGTTACAGAGGGAGCTAGCTCTGCTTTGAGATTATCGGGTACTGTGTTTGGTTCTCATCCTATTAAGGTTCTTCTTTCCAAGACAGCTATCGCACCTGTTAACCCGACTTTCCTTCCAAGGGTAAGTTGAGATTATCATCTCTAACCCAATCTCAAGGCTTGGTTAGTTCTTACATCGATGTTAACTTGGAATCTGATTCAATCTCATTTTTACATAATGTTGTTTTCTTTCTTCCAGTCTGAGGATGAGCGCCAGAAGTGTGTAAAGACTGTTTACTGTACTAACATTGACAAGAAGGTAACT
The DNA here is from genome assembly GCA_900406535.1 of Noccaea bulbosa. Classification (NCBI taxonomy): domain Eukaryota; kingdom Viridiplantae; phylum Streptophyta; class Magnoliopsida; order Brassicales; family Brassicaceae; genus Noccaea; species Noccaea bulbosa. Next base: position 22,803 of record OVBJ01000805.1, on the reverse strand, counting down.
TATAGAAGTCCTTATTTGCATCAGACTACTCAAACATTGGATAAATTTAACTTCTTTACTAATCTTGTTTACGTTTTTTTTGTTACTTGCAGGTCACTCAAATGGAGTTGGAAAATTTCTTTAAAACCGTTTGTGGGGAGGTACAGATTTGGTTTTGACTGTGGCCGATTGTTTTTACTTTTTGAAACGTTGTGTTTCTGCATTTTACATCATCTTTGTTTTTCTTTTAGGTTCAACATCTTAGGCTACTAGGAGACGATCACCACCAAACCCGCATTGCTTTTGTTGAATTTACGCTGGTGATTTTCTCTTTGCCTGTTACCCATACATGAATATTCATCATAGTATTTGTTCCTGATTCTGACTTTATTTATAATCTTGATTGAATAGTAAAAATTTGTTAGTTTAAATCTTAATAGTAGAATTGCAAATTTTCATTTGAAGTAACAAACAAGGACTAGCTAATCTGTCTTCATAAGTTACACCACATGATAAAGATTTCGAGTACTTTTCCAATATTCTTGTGCCTGCAAAATATTGCTTTGATCCATTTTTTCACTCCTTTGATGAAAAGAACTGTTGGCAAGTTCATGAACCTGATACTGAAGTTTAGGATACTCCTTATAAAAGTTTATTTATATTATATTCATTTTACTTACGTTGAAGTTGTACTCATTCTCGGACTATATATAATATATATGCTCGGCATAAATATGATATACACACTGAATTGAATTAATGTTCATGGTCCACTAAATATTGAATATCTATATAGTCTGATGAGGCAAGTAATTGGCTCTAATCAACATTATGTACAAACAATAAAGTGTACATTTTTGCGTGTTTAATTCAGGCGGAAAGTGCAGTTCTTGCTCTTAATTGCAGTGGTGTTGTCTTGGGCGGGCTCTCAGTAAGGTACATTTTTCTCTTAGTGTTGAATTTGTTCTATTTTGATGATAGAATTTTAAGTAAAAAAAAAAAAAAAAGAAGTTCCATAAATGAGGAACAAAGTTGAGCTTGGTTCCTTTCGTTCTTATTGCTTTAATTTGATTCAATTCGGGAATATGCATGGTTTTTGTTTTGTTTGTTTACCTTTTTTAGGGAATGCATTGGTTATATGCAAAGAGATGCACACTTTGTTAGAAATCTACTTAACCGGTTGTGTTTTCAGTTTTGGGCTATTTTAACTGTTTACGTAGAAATTGTAGAAACTTTGGTGTTCTTAAGGTTAATAAAAACTCATCACTGTGACTGTGAGATTAATATATGTTTTGTTCTATATGTGTGAAGGGTAAGCCCGTCAAAGACACCAGTGAGGCCACACCGCTCCGATTTAAACTAAAGTTAATCGCAGTCCATCCGATCAGTTTCTTTAGTTCGCTAGCCGCCCGGTTTCTTTAGACCCTCGGTAACTTTAGGCCTAAATTTTCCTTCTTCTATTAAATTTCTTTATGGATATCAAGACTCTTTTGGAAAAACTATTTCCTTTTTCTCTGCCTGAAGCTCCATGCACTTTTGTTTGGTTTGATTACTCAGTGTTTGATTTTGATGAAAATTGAAGTTGTTGGATTTTTTCTTTCCTATATATATAACTCGTCAAATCATTTCATTGATCTTTTAGGGTGTTTGTTAGATTTTAGTAGTCTTTGTTTGTGAAAGAATATTTGTTTTGTATGTTATTTAGTTATATTGATCAAACCACTGTGAGGATCCTTCCAGATAAAACAAAACTGTCTGCATAAAATAAAAGGCCCCATATTTTGATACTATATTCATTAAACCCTAGAATTCCTTATATAATTTAGGAAATCATAAACTTTTTTATAGTTAAAACCAAAAGTGTTGGTTGTGAATTGTGATGATGATTTCAGAGACTCTTTTCCGCAGTTAGGATGCACTTAACTTGTTAGGTTATTTTGGAGTTGTAGACTTACTTGTAGTTTAAGAATTGAGTTCATATTTTTTTTTATTCATCGCAATATATATATTCCAATTTTAATTATATGGTTTTGTGTAAAATTGACAAAATCATTTAAATGAATTAAAATATAGATGAGTGTATTAAACTAAACTGATTAAACGGTTTGGTATGTTTGAATCTAGCACCATTGACAAAACTACACACCCAAGTGTGAAACCACCACGACTCAAAATTAGGCGCACAATACATATGGAAATTTGTGGTTGACAATGAATAATTTTTTTGGATTTGATTATAAAAATAGAAATCATATGTTAACAATAGAAATTATCTATTTGACCAAGTCCGATGTAACTGCAAGAAGACCAAATTGTTTTCAGATTGGGACATTAACCTGTCATATAGAAATTAACGTATTCAAACGTTGAAAGTTTTAATGATAAACCAAAATACACAAACGGAAAATGACAAATGTCAACTACTCATACCATTGTCGGCTAACCGGTCAAAGGTAGTGGAGGAGAATATTAATGTTTACGAAAAGTTACGAGGTCACAGAGCTGACGCCTAGGCCGCGTGGAATATTTCTTGCGTCACAAGGGAAATTCGTTCACAACCAGAAAACTTACCACGACCATACGGTTAATAAATTGTTGTCGTTCTATGATGGTAGCAAATCCGGTATATAGATCTTCTGGTTAACTATGAGTTAGCCCCTTTGCTTAATGTTCAGGTTAAACCGGCGACAATAAACGTCTTGCCTGCATTTGTTATGTTACTTTTTTCCATCCCAAAACGGCCGAATGTTGTTTCCACATGCTTCACTGGTTTGGACCAGACCGGTGGAATTTTAATGAAATTTACTAATCAGTTTGCATTAAGGCTATTATATTACATACGTAATAATTGCCTTTTCGTTGTCTTTTTTTTTCTGCTTGGCGGTGGAGGAGTAGTAGGTAAACTGTATTAACTCGTATTCGCGTTTCTCTGACATATCGCTGTGACAGATCAGAATCAGAATCACCGTCTCCATCTTTTCTGTTTGTTTTATTAAAAAAAATTGGAAAATTTAGTAGGTAGTCAAGAAAGTGTTTTAAGGTTTGTTTATATATGTGTAGGTAGGTTTTGTAAGAAAATTAGTCAAACTAGTGTTCAAAAAACTAGTTAATTATCGTTTATAACTGCAACCGAACGCGTTAACACACTCTTGCATCCATCGAAACACTGGTTTGTAAATTGATAACTATTAATGTCAAGTTAACTTCTTATTTAAAAAAAAAAAAACTTTAGAGTTATAAGTTAAAACTTGGAAACATTTTTATCCATAGATAAATTACACTAAGTAATTATAAAAATAACTGAATAAATAGACAAAACTACTTAACTACTCTAAAAGTATTTTTAACTAACAATATCAAACACATGCTAGACTTTTATGACGTGTGTCATTAGTACCAAATAATTGAATCAGTATTAAATCATGTACTTAATAATAAATATCAGGACAATCATTGTTTAGTTACTAATGTATGAGCTTTCATAACTGATATATAGTAGCTTAATGCTCCCTTCAAAGTTTAAGTAAATTGAGATAATTACCATTCCATAATATTTAACAAAATAATACTGAAAGTTAAGATCAATCCCTTCATGTCGCCAAAACAAAAGAAAGATCAACATTTTCATATATGAGAACAGAACTTTGTAGTATTTCTCACTATTTACAACAACAAAAAATACAACAACAAAAAAAAAGAAAAGAAAACCTGCTGAAAATGCTTGCTGAATGCAAAAACCTCAGCAAGTTTTTTGAAAAAAAAAATTAAGAAGATTTTCTCTTGAAACGGGTAAAGAAGTTATTTTCCACCCTGTTTTCGTATAATAATTATTTTCAAAATTAAGTTAAAAAGGTAAGATTACGTAACTTTTTCTGAAATTTTGATTTTATTTCTTTCTTGGTCACTTTGAACAGTTGAAATGATTTGATGTGTACAGGGTACATAAAGAGAGTCATTAAATTGAATTAACAGACAATTAAAAGTGATTAACGCCACTACGCGCTCTTGGTTGTTGTAGTGGTCATAAGAAACGCCTTCTCTTTGCTTCTTTAAATTCTTCAGCTTTTTTTTTGGTTCAAACTTCAAAAATTGATCTTTTTTTTTTTGTTTTATTGTATTGGCTTTGATTAAAAACATTTATTTTTTTATATCGAGCCAACTATTCAACTCCGGCTCCTCACCGTCCGATGCTTTGACTCTGACCGATCAGTCAATTGAGCTCCACATCCAACGGCCATGGGCCACTGCTACAGCCGGAACATCTCCGCCGTCGAGGATGACGAGATCCCCGTCGAAACCGGCGACCTGCCAAATCCTCCGTCGCAATCGACCGAAAACCACCGGCATACTTCGATTCCTCAGTCTCCGCTAGCATCCGGTGCTTCCGAAGTCAACTCCTACACCATTAGCCCATTTCAAAGCCCGTTGCCGGCGGGAGTAGCTCCATCACCGGCGAGAACTCCGGGAAGGAAGTTCAAGTGGCCGTTTCCTCCACCGTCACCTGCCAAACCGATTATGGCTGCTCTGAGACGGCGACGGGCCGCTCCGCCACAGCCTCGTGACGAGCCGATCCCGGAGGACAGCGAAGACGTAGAACACGGAGGCGAGAGCGGCGGAGGAGGGGAGAGGCTGGATAAGAATTTCGGGTTCGGGAAGAACTTGGAAGGGAAGTACGAGCTCGGGAAGGAGGTAGGGCGAGGGCATTTCGGTCATACTTGTTGGGCGAAGGCGAAGAAAGGGAAGATGAAGGGCCAAACGGTGGCCGTCAAAATCATCTCTAAATCTAAGGTGTGTAGGTGTAATTATGACAGACAATGTTGATACCAAAAACCGACATTTTCGGATTTTTGAATTTTGTTGTTACTGTTCAACACATATTCAGAATCTATAAAGATTTAGTTTTAGATTCTCCAATTAATGGAACGTGGAGTGATAAAGCTAGGTTCTTGAGCTAGCCCTGAGATCATTCGTTTGGACGCTGTTAAACTGACTTTGTGGCGTTTTTTTCTTTTTTCTTTTTGCAAGATGACATCGGCGCTATCCATTGAAGATGTTCGTCGAGAAGTGAAATTGCTGAAAGCTTTGTCTGGGCATAGGCATATGGTTAAGTTCTACGATGCCTACGAGGACGCTGATAACGTCTTTGTTGTTATGGAGTAAGTAGTTAACTCTAGATGGGTCAATTCTTAAGCAAAAGATTACATTTTTATAGCAGCTGGCTAATAAGTTGAGATATAGCAACCAAACTAAAAGTTTATGAAATGAATTCGACTTCGGATATTCAGTGATCCCCTCCAATATGCTGTTCAGGTTATGTGAAGGTGGAGAGCTGTTGGACAGAATTTTGGCAAGGTAAATCAAGATTACACCTTTCTTAGTCTCTCTATCTTTCGTATTCTTGCTTAAATTTCTTCCAAGGCTAAGTTAACTTTGCATTGAATATGGGTTCGACCTTGTATGATTGTCTTGCAGAGGTGGTCGATACCCTGAAGTTGATGCCAAACGTATTCTTGTGCAGATTTTGTCTGCAACTGCATTTTTTCACCTTCAAGGTGTTGTTCACCGTGATCTCAAGCCGGAGGTACACTGTCTGCTTTTATAAGTCGCTGACATTTCAACTATTCTCTCTTTTTTTTGGCTAATTATGGCTGCTTGAACAAATGTGTATCCAGAATTTTCTCTTCACCAGCAGAAATGAGGATGCAATACTCAAGGTCATAGATTTTGGCTTGTCTGATTTCATTAGATACGGTATTGTTTTATTTCTCAGTTCCTCTTTTTTTATTACATGATTTTGCATGATAATGTCTCAGTGATGAGTTAACTTTTTTATAATAATGAGTCTGGCTTTGACATTAAAGTTTTCTGATGAGTTTATCATTTTGTATTTGTAGATCAGCGTCTCAATGATGTTGTGGGAAGTGCGTACTATGTTGCACCTGAAGTGCTCCATAGGTCTTACAGCACGGAAGCAGATATGTGGAGCATCGGTGTCATAAGTTACATTCTACTCTGTGGAAGCAGACCTTTCTATGGAAGAACTGAGTCTGCAATATTCCGCTGTGTGCTTAGAGCAAACCCTAATTTTGAGGATATGCCCTGGCCTTCAATATCTCCTACTGCCAAAGACTTCGTGAAAAGGCTTCTCAACAAGGACCATAGGAAACGAATGACAGCTGCTCAAACTCTTGGTAAGTTCTTGTTCCATGGTTTTAGAAATAGACATTGATCTTGATATGGAAACAAGAATATGGCTTTTAAGAACTACAAGTCAACAAGGGGTTTCTGTGCTTTCCATTAGCGGTAATGTTATATGATCTTTGTTTGCAGCTCATCCGTGGTTACGTGATGAAAACCCCGGTTTGCTTCTTGATTTTTCGGTCTACAAGTTGGTCAAGTCCTATATTCGCGTATCGCCTTTCAGACGATCAGCACTTAAGGTAATCTTTTGCTACCCTCTGATATTATCAAGTGCATAGGGTTGTCTGTTTCTTATCTTCATCTTTTTTCCTTCATTTGTTAATCTTTGCGTAGGCTCTCTCCAAAGCTATACCTGATGACGAACTTGTGTTCCTCAAGGCACAGTTCATGCTCCTGGACCCTAAAGATGGAGGCCTATCTCTTAACAGTTTCACCACGGTCAGTGTGTCTTTCCTGGTGTAAAAATAAACATATAAACTAATACGTATCAATATTTAAACTCTTGAGTGCAACTGCAGGCTTTGACAAGATATGCTACTGATGCTATGATGGAATCAAGGCTTCCTGACATTTTGAACACGGTAACACATCTCTTGCTATATATATATTATCTTTGCTTTTGAAGTTTATGGCTGACCAATAATGAATGTAGATTATTGTTTCATGGTGGCGCTAGTCTAAAATGATTGTAGTCTTAGTGGTCACTGTTTTCATTTTAAGTTCTTAATTCCTCGATTTAATTCCAGTTTAACCTTGCAACAGCAGACCATTATCATTCGTTTTAGGTTTAGCATATGCTGAAGTCATCAACTATTGATGTTTTTTTTTTTGCTGATCTTGATACACTTATATATGTAAAACTCTGCATTGAATTCGCCCATTTTTCTCTTCAATTTGTTTTGAAGATGCAACCGCTGGCGCAAAAGAAACTTGACTTTGAAGAGTTCTGTGCTGCTGCGGTTAGCGTTTACCAACTGGAAGCCCTTGAAGAATGGGAACAGATTGCAACTTCAGCATTTGAGCACTTTGAACAAGAAGGAAACCGAACCATATCCGTCCAAGAACTCGCCGGGGTATGGTCCTAATTTAAGCCTCTATCAGATCATATAAGCTCCATCTATTTCTTAAGCGTGATTTTGAAACAGGAGATGAGCCTAGGACCAAATGCGTATCCTCTGCTCAAGGATTGGATCCGGAGTTCGGATGGAAAGCTGAGTTTCTTAGGCTACGCTAAGTTCTTGCATGGTGTGACCGTACGAAGCTCGAGCTCAAGACCTAGGTGACAAAATCATGACATATAAGTCTTCTAACGTGTGAATCAAGAAGTCTCAAGAAATATGAAAAACGACGTCGTCACCAGAGACTTTGGATTCGAAGATACAAAATGGAAGTGGAAGGCAGGTAGTTACTTCCTTTGTAAATGATTATTTGAGCATTTTGTTCGTAGAGGAACCAAAACCAAAACCAAAACAAACAAAAAGGGTAAACATATTATATATTTATTTATAGAAGGAATGGTAGAGCCGTACTTTTATCTCCGGCTTCCGGTTTGGTTAAACTATTATATATGGAGAGTCCGATTGGTAACACACAAATAGGTAAACAAATTAGTGGTAAGAGATGGCGGTTTAGTTAGGGACAGTAAAAAGATGGTGGTAAAAAAAATGGCAGCACAAATATTATTTCGATGGGTAACAACACATGATGCAAATTTCAAAAAAAAAAAAAAGAGAAAACAAAAAAACATTATATAAGAAACTATAGTGTGAAGATGAAGTTTGTTGTTTTGTGTGATTCTGTGTATTTACAGATATAAGAGATCTCACCGACCAATAAGATTCTAGATACAGTATTTAGAAGATCATATTATCAGTATATAAAATTCACCGTTTTAGGTAAAGTAGCATAAACCTACGTCTTTCATATGATACCATTGGGAGATTTCAAAACTCGGTGTAACTTAACAATCAATGATTTATTATAAAAGTATACTTATATTCGTTTTGTAATATATCGCGATTAACCAGAGATCATTTTTACATTTCGTAACTAAATCATTGATATAAAAAAAACATTAAATTTATATCCTCACATGTAAAATGAGTGTAACCAAACAATGCGGAGTTTGGAAGAGAAAATAATTTACATGAAAAAGTATGGTAGATGAAATTGAAGTGGGTAGTTAGAAACGAGTCTGTAGGTCAAGTTTACCATTTCAAGACTCATCTTGTAACCACTTTTTCTTTACCATTTCTGCAGAGTTAGCTACACTCGTTTTACTTGTGTGAGAAAAAGAAATCTACATATTCAAGTTAGTTATAACTCTGGGAATCCAATGCTCATTAATTTTCAACTTTGAGGATTGAAACAAACACGATTCCATATTTGATTCTTTTAAAAAAGCAATGCAAGCATCATGTTTAATACAGATCATCGACAAGCAAGTGCGAAACCAACTATCCATCATTCGAACTCAAAGCAATCAAAGATATGATGACGGCATGGAATTGTGGTTAGCAACGCGGTCATAATTCAGATACTTCAAGGAAAATCTGTTTCAAACTCTCTTTCTTTTCGATTTCATTTTTTTAAAAGCTCAATCATGAGTAACACTTAATGTACTAAAGTCTTTTTTGGTTTGAATATAATTTTACATTCAATTAAAAAAAAAAAAAGCATATTTCGATAAATGATTTCAGAATAAAGGTTGGGGCATTATTTTATTATTCTATTGCTTAAAGCAACAAAAGTGAGTAAGAGAAAACGTACAATTGTGTTGAAAAATCATATTGGATTTCAACCAAACTTTTCATCACGCGAGCCTGATTAGTTAAATTTTCAATATACTTGGAATTGTTCAATTTGGTCAACTAGATTGAAAGATATTACGATATTAGTAAAGACTACTATATAATAACAGATAACAGATTATTAATATATTTTAGATACAATTTTCAATGTTAAAAATATAATTATTAAAGGTTTTATAATATTTAATTTAAGTTAGAATATTAAATGAAAAAAATTCAAAATAAAATAAAATAAAATATTATTATTACATTAATAAAAGATTATATTGAGTCTCTCATACGGACATAATTTATAATAAGTTTCTTTCATTTTATTTAATTTATAATATTACGTTAATAATATATTATCGATATAAGCAAATTTATATTGCGGATAACTTTTGAGCTGAATGGATTGTCCTGTATTTTTTTTTTAAGAGTTTTTTTGCAAAAAAAATTTAGTTAGAAGATTTTTTTTGCATAAAACTCTTTTTAGAAAAATATATTCGTAAATGCCATATCATCAATATAGTCGAGGTGAGAATGACTTTTGAGGTGAGTGATTTGACTTATATTTTTTAAAAATAAGGATTTTTCATGTAAAAATAATTTAGTTTGGGTTTATTTTCTTTCACAAAATCCTTAAATTATCCATCAAAAGGACTTCGCCAAATTGATTTCCCTCGTGGATATTAAACAATTCATTCAAAAGGACGTTGACCAATTAAAATACAAGACCGTATCGTTTACTCTTAAAATAATTGGACTCTCTTCCTAATATAATAATTAAATAAAATCGCAAGCACGTTCCAACGACAACTATACCATACCACACGTTGAACATATAACCAATCCCAAATACGAACCAAAGTAATAAGTAAGTACTTACTAAACATAAAGCGAACTCATTTTTTCTTTTCTTGATAATTGGTTTCACCGATTTATTGCTAATTTATCAACAAGCTAATTTATATAGCATATTTTTCCTGCCAATCCGTTGCTATTTTTACAGCGAGTGTTAGTAACAGAAATACTCCACAAAACAAATCAGAGACGAATTCGGAATTTTTTAAAATGTTTCAGCCACTGAAATCAGTTTGTGCAGAATTAAAATATGGTAGAGTCATAGCACTACTGTATATATATATTTTTTTAAATGCAGTGGTTATTAAATTAGCGAGGAAAGTGTGAAGAAGCCTTGATGCGCTTTGCCTATATAAGAATCGAGACTCGTAGCATTATCTCGTCATCAACATTCAAAACATTGTCCTTCTTTCAATATTAAGATTCATCATATTCTTGTTTATCAAGAATCACATGGCATCTGCTTCAGCCGTAAAGAAGATCAGGAAGAAGAAGGTGTTTCCCACCGTTGATAGAGTAGCTGAGGCTATGGCCGAGTACACTTTCAATCTCTCCAAAAAGTTCTGCGAGGAGAGAGACTATTTCACCGTCGTTATCTCCGGCGGTGACCTAACCTTTTGGCTCCGGTATGTAAGCTAAAATCTTTGAAATAATATTCGTTTGTTTACTCTAATATTCTTAAAATATAATGTAATAAAGTTTTGCAGTAAATTGTTGGATGCCAAGTACGACGGTAAGATCGAATGGTCAAAGTGGCACATCTTTTGGGTTGACGAGAGGGTTGTTCCATTGGACGATGAGGATAGCAATTACAAACAGGCCTTGGATCGTTTTCTCTCCGATCCCAAGGTAACATATTATGATGATCCCTTGGTTATTAGTTGAAAAAAACAGACTTTTCCACATCTTATTTTCTCATCTCATAAAGACAAGTCAATTCAGTCGTAAAACCATATATTCAAAAATTAACTAAAATAAATAAAAGTGGAACCAGAGGTCCACATCGAATGCACCACTTGACAGTGTGAGATTCATCTGCTTCTAGTTTGTAACTCAAAACCAATAATGAGCAATAAATGGATATAAGTCCATATGTTTTGTAACATCACTTAATTTATTACCATCTAGGTTTCGATTCCAACTGGAAACATCTATACCATCGATAAAGACTGTGCGGCTCTTGGTGATGCCAAGGGAGCAGCAATTCTCTATGAAGAGTGCATAAAAAAACTGGTGAACCAAAACATCATCAGAACATACAAATCCTCGGGCTTCCCACAGTTTGATCTCCAACTCTTAGGAATGGGTCCAGATGGTCACATGGCTTCCCTGTTCCCGGGACGTTTTCAGATCAATGAGAAGGCAAGTTTGGTAACTTATATCACCAACTCCACTACTAAACCGCCACCAAAAAGAATCACTTTCACTTTACCGGTCATTAATTGTGCTTCCTACAACATCATGGCCGTCTGTGGTGAGGCTCAGGCCGATGCTGTTGCAAAGGTTTTCAAAAATGATTTCAACTTGCCTGCAGCTAGGCTCACAGCTGATACGGAAGCCATCTGGTTTCTCGACCAAGCCGCTGCCTCCGAGCTCCCAATAGGACTTTAATTTGAGGTTGGGTTAGGTNTTTTTTTTTTTTTTTTTTTTCTTTGGTATCTTATATTTCTGATTTAATTTCCCTTTAATAAAAGCTGTGTTTCAAATGCAAAATCGAGTTGGTTTGGTTTATTCTTGCAAACCAGCTACGTGCGTTTAGTTTGTATTTCTCCCATCTGTGTTCTAATAATAATTGGTTTCATCCCTGCTTAGTATAACTTGGACCTAGCTCCAACATAATCTTACATTTTTGCTGTTATTATTATTTTCACCAAATTTATAAATACTGCAATGGAAATTTGATGAAAACATCTGATTTGATGCGTTTCTTGACCTACAGTTATAACATCTGGTTCCAAACTGAAGTTGTGTAAAATTCTCAAAAACGATGTTTTGATGCGTTCCTTAACGTACAGTTTGAGCATATTTAGAAGAAAAAAAGGAACCGGTGGTAGAGTAGAGTAAAACTATATAATGTGTAAAGAACTTGACTCGCGTTGCCTATATAAGAATCAAGACTTGAACCATTCATTCACCATCTACATTCAGCACCTTCCTGTTCCTGATAAATCTCATCATGTTCTCTCATTTGGAAAAAAGATTGGGATCTTGTCACAAAAAGAGAAACCACATGGCATCTGTTTTGGCGAAAAAGGAGAGGAAGAAGATTGTGTTTCCGACCAAGAAAGAATTAGCGGAGGCTATGGCCGAGTACACGGCCACTCTCTCCGTAAAGTTCTGCCAGGAAAGAGGCTATTTCACCGTCGTTCTCTCCGGTGGTGACCTCATCTCTTGGCTCAGGTATGTATGAGAAAATCCTACAATCTTATTCATTTGTTTAGACTCTATGGAAAATTATAATCCAATTTAACTAAACTGTAGTGAACTGCTGCAACCAATATACCTTGAAATAATCGACTGGTCAAAGTGGCACGTTTTCTGGGTCGATGAGAGGGTTGTTCCATTGGACCATAAGGACAGCAATTACAAGCTCGCCATGGATGGCTTTCTCTCCAAGGTAACATGTTCAGTTTTATGGGTTTGCACTTTATAACCCAAAAGCTTTAGAGTAGATTGGTCTAGGTTATATATATCTCACTTCATATGTTTATGTATAAAAACCTTCATCTAAAAAACAAATGATATTTAATAAAAAGCAAGTATAAAACTATAGGTTTTAATTAACCGGTTTACTAGATGATCATGGTAACATATATTTAACATTATGTAGGTTCCGATTCCAACTGCAAACATACATGCCATCGATCAAACCTGTGCGGGCCTCGGTGATGCCAAGGGCGCTGCATTACTCTACGAGGAGTGCATCAAAAGACTGGTCAACCAAAACATCATCCGAACATACAAGTCCTCAGGATTCCCACAGTTCGATCTCCAGCTCCTAGGGATGGGACCAGACGGTCACATGGCGTCCTTGTTCCCTGGACATTACCAAATCAAAGAGAAGGCAAGTTTGGTAACTTACATCACCGATTCCCCAAAACCGCCGCCAAAGAGAATCACCTTCACTTTACCGGTCATTAACTGCGCTTCCTACAACCTCATGGCCGTATGTGATGAGGCTCAGGCCAATGCTGTCGCTGAGGTTTTCAACGATAACTTCGACTTGCCTGCAGCTTGGCTCACTGCCGACGAAGAAGCCATCTGGTATCTCGACCAAGCTGCTGCTTCCAAGATCCCAAAAGGTCAACGTTGAGCTGTGTTTAACTGTTTATGGTTTGTCTCTATCGGTTTCTAATCTTGCAAACCAGATATCACATTTCGTACTTCATACATCTGTGTTTCACTGTTTCTCATCATGTATTAATGTAAACATATGTGTTGTAATAATTATCGGTTTGAAACCGGTTTACTGTTAATATTATTATTAGAATTTTTAATACAGTTGGTTTAGTTGTACTTGTACATATGTTTGTGGTCGGGCTAATCCACTTGTCTTTCTACTCCATAAAGTCAAAGTCACTTGCTTCTCTTATAAAGAAGCTCCCAACATTTTTTTTCATGGCATCTTCTTGTTTCCTTCGCTCGATTCTCTTCTCTTCTCCCACTAACCTCACATCTTCTCGTTCGCATTCTCGCTCCGTTTTCTTCCCGAAGAATCTCACTTGCTCTTTTCCTTTTTCCGGGTCTCGTTTCGAGTCTGTCTCGGTTTCGTCGATCCGAAGTGGATCTAGCAGGAGATTAGCTGATAGTCGGAGAAAGGTCTCGGAGGTGAGGAGCATGGCTACGACGGCGCCGGAAACGGGGAAGGATGAGAAGAAGAGAGTGGAGATTTTCGACACTGAGGAGAATCTGGCGGCTGATCTAGCTAAATTCACAGCCGATCTCTCCGATAAGTTTTGCAAGGAGAGAGGCGCTTTCACCGTCGTCGTCTCCGGCGGCTCCCTAATCAAATCGCTCCGGTGAGTTTTAACGCTCTGAGATTTTCGATTCGAAGCCACAAGACTCTTGGACTTCAGATTTGGCATGTGAACAAATTACTAGAGAAACGCGATTTTTGGATTGCAAAGTCCCGATTTAGTGTCTCCTTGTGAAATCTCCATTGCGTTCTAAACTCTAAGTAGCAACTGCGGATTTTGGATTGACTATAGCTTGTGGATCGAATTTGAACTTTTAGTTAGATTTTGCTGTTTCTTCTTGGGTTTTGACTTTTGATATCCGATTTTTTTTTTGTGTTGTATCAAAAGGAATCAAGAACATAAGCTTTCACATTTGACATACTTTTTTTTTCTAATAATATGTCTTCTTTTGCTCAAAATTTCAGGAAATTAGTAGAATCACCTTACGTTGACTCAATCGATTGGTCGAGGTGGCATTTTTTCTGGGTCGACGAGAGAGTTGTTCCAAAGCATCATGACGACAGCAACTACAAACTTGCTTACGATAGTTTTCTCTCCAAGGTTTTTGCACACTCGTTGGTCTCACTCTCACATGATCCATTAACTACACTTGTTCACACGCTAATTGTTTTCTCTTTCAGGTTCCAATCCCGCCTGGAAACGTATACGCCATCAACGAATCCCTCTCGGCGGAAGCAGCAGCGGATGATTACGAGACCTGCCTAAAACATTTGGTCAAGACCAGTATCCTCCGTGTATCTGAATCAACAGGCTTTCCTAAATTTGATCTCATGCTTCTTGGTATGGGCCCTGATGGCCATGTTGCATCACTGTTCCCGGGACATAGTCTCTGCAACGAGAGCGAGAAGTGGGTCACTTCCATCACCGACTCTCCGAAGCCGCCGTCTGAAAGAATCACTTTCACTTTCCCGGTCATCAACTCCTCTGCGCATGTAGCTCTAGTCGTTTGCGGTTCTGGGAAAGCCGAAGCCGTGCAGGCAGCGTTGAAGAAGACTGGGGATGTTCCTGCGGGTTCGGTTTCTGCTGAGGATGAGCTGGTTTGGTTTCTTGATAAACCAGCTTGTTCCAAGCTCTAAACCGGTGTTATGCTTCCATTTGACTTACCAGTCTGGTTTGCTTTTTTTGTTGTTGTTGTTAAGGTCCGGTTATCTCCAATTATGTTGTGGAAGTGGAGGGAGGTTGTTTGTAATAAAAGCGTACTTTGGCATAGAAATATTGAAAATTGAAAGTGGCAAGGCCGCAAGGCAATCAAATTTAACGATTTCTCTGATTTTTTGGGTAAATTTGGTGAAAAAAAATGTATCAAAACTATCATTCTCTACATAGTTATTGTGAGACATTTTGCCTTCGTGGCAGAGAGATTTGAGAGTTTATATGATAAGATGTATAGTTGTAGATGTAGTGTAGAAGTGAGGAGATATTTTTCTAACTTTGAACATGTATCCATTATCATAGAATTAGAAACAAGTTGCAGAAAAAGAATAGTTGTTGAAATGAGTAACAAAATATATATGTATATGAAAAGACTTGTAGTTGGAAACATATATGGTGGTTAGATCAAATTAAAGTATTAACTATTAAGTCTAAGTACATTTATGAGAGATGTAACCAACATTATTTTTCCACAATCATTTTTTTGTTTGCTTACACATATGGTATTTTGCAAACCAAAGATCTTCAATTATTTAAAGTTTTGGGATCTGATGGTCAATAAGTTGTAGTATTGTAGGAAATCTCTTAACATCTATTGACTTTACTTTACTGTGAAAATCATTAAAATCATTAAATAGATATACATAAATAAGAAAAAAAAGGAAAAATAAAATCTCAGGTTTGTCTCTACGTGGTGATCAATCATCATAAGATTAAAACAAACTTTGAAGAAAGCCAAATAAATAGGCTTAAAGACTCCTTCTTCTACTCGGAATTGACTTCCCATTCTAGATTCTATAGAGAGAGAGAGACAAATACAAATATCTCAACTTTCTACAGAGAAGCCGAAGCTAGTTGAACGACGCGGCGAAGACGGAGGTGGTCGTATGTTTTTTTTTCCGCCGGAGTTGTGGATAAAAATCGGTTGGCGATTCGAACGGAGATTGCGCAAGTTTGGACTTGACTTGGCTTTAAAATTGGGGAGAGGAAGATAGAAGGGGAGAGAGAGAGAGGAGCCTGAGACCTGAGTTCGATGAAAGCTCTTCGACGGATTCAAACGAGGTCTTCGTTTCAAAATCCTTCGTCGCCATTGTTCTCTTCTCCGTCGTCGTCGTCCTCTCCTTGGACTCACTTGCGTTCTGCCCTCGTCCTTGTCACTTCTTCATCTCCAGCTTCTTGTTCTTCTTCCGATCCGTGAGTCAGTCTCTTTTAATCTATCTCTCTCTCTCTCTCTATATATATATATCATTGTCAGTCTCTAGATGATCCCATCGTTTCCATCTCTTGAATTGTTTCTACGATCTCTGAGATTTTGTTAATCCTTCTCGTAATGTCGCTTCAATAAGAATCAAATTCACAGCTTTTTTTAGATGATTAATAGAACTTCCCTTTTGCAGTCGATTGCATGAGTATAAAATCTAGTCTAACATTTTAGTAAATTGTTGAGTCTTTATCACTGGATCAATGATTGGATTTGTTTTATTAGGCTGACATTTTTTGGGTCATGACTTGATTAGTCTGTAAAGGTTCCTGGAAAATTTTGGATTTTTTCTCTGTTTTCTCTTCTGGTCCCTACGTTTTTTTACCTGTGAGGTTCTAAAGTGCAATGTTGTTCTGTCATTTATGCTCCATTGTTAATTTTGTATAAGAACAAGCAGGCATTTTTTTTTCTGTTCAGGCATCGACTCAAATCACCATGGTCCCGGAGAAGACGAAAAAAGCCCCTCACACTTCGCCGGTGGAGAAGATTTTTCAGCCCTGAGGGTAGACTTCGGAATGGTGGAGTTGATTTGCTGAAAAAAGTCCGGAGTAGAGTGAGTCTCAAAGCTTCTTCATTGCCTTGTGAAGTTGTTTAATGCTTTGGAAATATTCATTTTCTCTATATTTACTTGTAGGGCATTGATCCTAGCATTCGATCGGAGGTGTGGCCATTCCTTCTTGGAGTGTAAGTATTCATATACATTCAATCTCTACTTTAGTTGTACCTGTTGCAACAATGCACTTATTTTAGTTGATTTATTACAATGAAACCTCTACCGTGTTGCCTGTAATGTGCTGAGATCAAGAACATTGTCTGGTTATAAGCTCCTTAAGGAATATGTATCAGTGTATTGTGAAATTTGGATTGAAAATGCTGCAAATGTTGATTGATTGTTATGAACCATAGTGTTCTTGCTTCCTTGTCCTCACCTTTGTTTATTTTCTTCTCTGCAAACAGGTGCGATTTCAATAGTTCCAAAGAAGAGAGAGGTATTACAAGAACTTGGAGAAGGTGAGAAACTGATGATGATGAATCACACAGCTCGATAATCTTTTTTATTTTGTTTATTCATCTGTTACTTGAATTTTACTTAACCATACAAATGCAGAAAAGCGTATGAGAGACTACGCATGCAGTGCAAAAGGCTTCAAAGACAAAACAGTGGGACTTTTAAGTTAAACAAGATCAATAAAACTACTCAAGATGGGCGTAACAGCTGGTCTATTGCGGAAGACGCTGACAGTTCGTGTTCTGATGATGGTCTCGAGTCACCACTCTCTACTGACAAAGACAACGCAGAAGACAATGGGTACATGAGTGACGACGTCTCATGTACGCTCGACAGAGACTACACTGGTGGTTCAAGGCGCCTTAATTCTGAGTCCTCTGACTCAGATTCTTCAGATGAGAATGATTCTGTTCAGATGATTCCTTCTTCTCAAGAGAAGGATGAAAACACTACTTCTCCATCCAGCTTATACATCTCCCGTACCAAAGAGGATTTTGTGACTTGGCAGCGTATTATCCGTCTGGACGCTGTGCGAGCCGATACAGAGTGGACTCCGTATTCCCCATCCCAAGCTATGGTATCAGAGGAAAGGGCCCGTCGTGCTGCCGAAGCAGTTGTTTTAAAGGATTACAGTCATTTGGAACCTTCGAAAATCTTTCACGCCGCACGGCTTGTTGCTGTTCTTGAAGCCTACGCCTTGCATGACCCTGAAATTGGTTACTGCCAAGGAATGAGCGATCTTCTCTCCCCTATACTCTCAGTCATACAAGATGACTACGAGGCGTTTTGGTGTTTCGTTGGGTTCATGAAGAAGGCTCGTCAGAATTTCAGCCTCGACGAGGTTGGGATCACGAGGCAGCTCAACATAGTCTCGAAGATTATCAAATCCAAAGACTCGCAGCTCTACAAGCATCTTGAGAAAGTCAAGGCCGAGGACTGTTTCTTTGTTTACAGAATGGTGCTTGTGATGTTCAGAAGAGAGCTGACTCTGGAGCAAACGCTGTATCTCTGGGAAGTGATATGGGCAGACCAAGCTGCGATAAGAGCTGGGATTGGGAAATCTTCCTGGAGCCGCCGGATAACGCAGCGAGCCCCTCCCACAGAGGATTTGTTGCTGTATGCGATAGCTGCTTCAGTGTTGCAGAAGAGGAAACTCATCATTGACAAGTACAATAGCATGGAGGAAATTTTGAGGGAGTGTCACAGTATGGTAGGGAAACTAGACGTGAGGAAGCTCTTAGACGATGCTCATGACCTTATTGTTACTCTCCACACCAAGATTGAACATATATGATCCCGTAATGCTCTCTCTGTTATTCCGGTTTAACATATCAAAGGCCAGAATAAACATGACCTTTTGTGTGTGTGCCGGGGAAGAGAATCTTCCGCCGGTAGAAGAATAAACCAACTCTGTTTCTGTTCCTTCTTATTTCAAAATTATTAATACCGTTTAAGACATGTATTAATCCCTCTTTTACTGTCTACTCCTAACTTAACCACAACAACCTCTAGTATACATTCGCCCGGCGACGAGTTTGGTTTCTCTCCGGCTTAATGAGCTGCCGTGAAGTTCATACACATAGGCGGTCGAACCTTAGCCAGCGCGAGCAGTGAAGAAGGCAGAATCCAGAGACCATCTCCGCATATCAAACCTGATGCAACCGCTGGAACCATAAACTCTGCCTTCTTAGTGTTCACCTTCCTCCAAACGAACACCACGAAGCTCCCAACACACATATCGATTGCAAACGACCCACCAACCAAGAACGGCACAGCCATCGCCATCGGGAGTGGGATCCACTTCCCTAGCTTCTTCGGCAAGAAGTCCCTCCCCAGGTTGGCTGCAACCGCAAAGGCAAAGAACCCGTAGCAAAGCTCGAGGCAGTGCTTGGGGAGAGCCGAGAGACCTTGAACACCGATGATTGCCATGTTTCTGTAAATGATAGCATACGGAGCCTTGTACTCTCCGTCTGGGTTTCCAACATCAAACGCCTTGTAGAAGAGGAAGAACGTGAGCGGCGCAACCACGCAGCCTATCGCTGTCCCGATGGCTTGTGCAACAAGCATCGAGCGCGGCGAGGTTAGCGTCAGATGTCCTGTCTTGAAATCGTGCATCAAGTCAGCCGAGACAGAGACGATTGATTTGATGAGACCACAAGCGACCATTCCCGCCACCACGCCGTCGCTTTCTCCAGCCAACGCCGCCATCACAAAGAGCGCGGCTTTACCGTAGTTGTAAGCCATGTTCATGTCGGTTAAGCCGGCTCCATAGGCGTTACAGAAGCTGAGGGACGGCGCAAGGAGGTAAGCGACGAGGACGAAGTACCATTTGAGCTGAGGGAACATGAGAGGGATTGCAATGATGGAGACGGTGGAGAAGAATAAGTATGCCACACAAGCCATCCACAGAGGAATGCTCTCTCGAATGAATACCTCGTTCTCTCTTTTCATGTTATCGGATTCTTTTGTGCTATCTTCTGCCACTGAAAATGCACCCAGTCGGTTATAATTTGACATATTTCGAATCAAATGCAGAAACAGAGATTTTTGGAAGATAGCTTACATGTATTGATACTGTTGGTTTTGGAGAGTCTAGAGTGGAAGTTTCTTCCAGTGAAAATGAGAATTTTGAGGAAGTTATAAAGCCCATCTCCTAAGATCAATGCAATGCATATAAACACCTGACAAAAAGAGAGAGTATAAACATATTTTTGCTTCCGCAGCTTGCAACTTGTAAAACAAAGAGTATATAAAATGAGAGACCTTGTAGCCATTTAAGCTCTTCATGCTACTCTCTTTCAATGATGCAGGGAACCATTCGCCTTTAAGATTGGCTATAAGAGGCCACATAATTCCCCAGGAGAGGATCGCACCGAAGAGCAGCGACAGATTCACCAGATGTGAACAGATCATCCCAGCTCCAACATATGTCATACTAAAGTCGAAGAAAAATCTGTATAGATAAAATTAACGTTTCTTCAATTAAACTTGAGTGGAAAGGAAAAGGTAGAAAGAAAGAAAACAGAGGAAACTCACGATTTTTTCCAAGCTTGTAACCCAAATGTAGGGAACTGAGAGAAACCACATAAATCACCACCTCCATAGAACCATCCAAAGAATGCCCAAAAGAAACTCAATCCAAACGATTTTATAAACCCTCGAATCTGTTTCCTGTCAAAACACAAATATCGTCCATAAATATCCATGAACATTTGAGGGGGGAAAAAAAGACATGACATTACTTGGCTGTCTTATCTCCTTTGCTAGTGTGAAATCCATTAATAAGAACAGCAGTTGCTGTTCCACTAGGATACGTCAGCTTATAGTCCACAATCATCACCTGTTTAAACATCATCAGCCATTGAATCAATTTTTTTTTAATTTGATAGTTTCTTATAATGATTCTTAATTTACCTTCCGAAGAGGTACTAAAACGACAAGTCCAATGAAGCTAGCAACAAAGAGGAATGACGTCATCCACCCAACACCAGGCTCTTTGATACCACGAGGATTGTTACCTTGCGTGTTCACCCCCGTTTGCTCATAAGTTCTTCTGTTTAAACCCAACAAGTAGGACGCAAATCCACCTGTCACGCAACTTCATCGATTAATATTTGATTGTTATTTATTGTTATTGTGGAAGTGAAATTAAAGATTGTTTTAATTTGTTTATAAATTACCTGCGAGAGAGATGCTGTAACATGCAACAGCACAAGTCTGAGCGATGGTGTTCTCTTGCCGTGTGAACGGAGTAGTGACGATCCCTGCTTTCTGGAGAACTTTGGTCCATGATTTGAGGAAGACGAAGGCGAGGAGAGCTGACGAGATGTTGAGATTCGGGACGAGTCCCGTCGTTAGATTCAGCTTCAAGCAGATCACGCTGTACACGATTCCGATCAGCAAACTCGCGACGATCGATCGAACAGTGATCTGTTTCCTCCACGGCGGTGGTTTTCTCGAATCGATGGGCTCGTCGTCTTCGCGGAATTGATTGTCTTCTCTCCCAACACTCCTCTGGTTCTCCATTCCGAGAAAAAAATCGAATTGAAAAACTCGAATCCAGACGAAACGGAAGGGGAAAAAGGATTCGCGTAAGATCTAAGAAGAAGAAGAGAGAATCGCATCTTAGCGAAAGCTGAATTGAGAAATGAGTTTTATAGGAAAGGATTGAATGAAGAGAGAGGGAGAAAGTGTACTGCAAAGAAAGAAGTACAAATTAGGGTTTGGAAGTTTTGACAGTACAAAGAAATTTTGAGATTCAAAAGTTTCTAAAACCAAAAATGGAAGGTACACGCGTTTCCAGATAAAAGCCAGAGCGGGAGAATAATATGGTTTGTTCGTCCGCTTCACCAAACCTTAACAATTTCATTTATTATTACAGTGATATTCTTTTTGTTTTTTTATTGTCGGCAGTATAATAATAATAATAATTTATTTTCTAATATGGTTTTGAGAGAGATTTGTAATTCATGTAGTACAAAGTTGATTAGAAAAATACAAGGAAAATGGAGTCCCTTGAAAGTGTCGCGAGCATTGTTGTAACAACTCCACAAAGGGAAAGGAGCACTGACTTTTTGAAAGTGGGTCGTATTGCATCNTTTTTTTTTTTTTTTTTCCCCCCTTTTTTTTTTTTTTTTTTTTTTTTTTTTGACAACCAGTTACCACCTGATTTCTTCCTATTTTTCTGTGTTGTCAGCTTCTATTTTTTCTGTAATACTCTTTCCGTTCTTATGAATTTTCTTAACATTTTTTTGTTATTCCTTAAATATAAATTTTATAGTTTTTCAATATAATTTTTATTGATTAAATTAAAAAAATCCAAATTCCAATTCAATAGTTATGTTTCTTGCATTAGTATTGGTTTAAAATTGTTTAATTTAAAAAAAATTATTGAACTTTTTTTTAATATGTGTGAAAAAAACTAAAAAATTCATCTTAAAAGAATGGAAGGAGTATTAGTTTTCAACCAATATTTTCTACTATAATATTCTATCTTTTTTTTTTTGCCAACCACTATAATATTCTATCTATTTGATAAAATAAAAATAAAAAATATATTTCAAAGTGAATTTCACAAATAATCTTCAAACAATAAATGTTACGTTACAAACAGAATAATATATTTTTGGTTCCCAAACCATATGATTGGGTCAGTGGAACTGCCTCATGTGTGAGATTTCACAGGGCTTTAAATTTGGTTTTGAAATTAATTATCTTGCTTCATAATTTGTTTATATATATTTTAAAAACTCGGAACTAAGACATTAAATAATACACCGGTTTTGGCTTTTTAAGCTAATACACTGAAATTTAATTTTGTAACTATCTAAAAATATGTTATAGACATTTGCATTGAATTTACACTACNACAACACCAAAAAAAAAAAAAAAAAAAAAAAAACCAGTGGTACCGACTAAATGTACCGACATTTGCATTGAATTTACACTACATTGGCTAGCTCACGCTGTAGTTGCTTCACCAAAGCCTTGTCTGACATGACAACATTGATCTGTGCCTTGGTGGTGACTTCCTTGGCACAGCAGGCAAACAAGAGTGTGTTTCTAGTCTGC
>OVBJ01000804.1:0-41531 GCA_900406535.1 Noccaea bulbosa | reverse complement strand
TAGACGGTATGGCAACTCCAGGACCCAATATTTGAGAGTTGACAGGAGGGAAGCAAAGCCTGCCACTTGACGAAGAGTCCATGTATGGTGTTGAAGCACCTGAGAAATTTGCTGAGGAAAGAGGAAAGCTGGTTCCAAAAGGAAACCCAGGATACTGAAATGCTGTGGACGGGAATGAAACCGCTGGAGAAGACAGTAAAACCGGGCCTCGGTACATATCAGGTGTAAATGAGGAAACTCCAGATGGTGGACCAACCATTCTTTGCGGTCCATTGCTGCTAATAACCGGAAAAGGCTGATCGCCTCGATCAGGCAAGACTTGAGGAGTACTCATTGCTGAATAACTGTTAGCAGCAGGAAACCAAGATGAGAAGCCAGCCGCCATGTTCTCAGTACCCATTCTTATTCCGGAGATCACTGGGTGTGATGTCAAGCCACTTCGGGAATTTTGACTAAAAACCACAGATGACTCAACATTTGCATCATCAACAGCAGGTCCATCGTTTAAATCAAAATCTCTACGACCACCAGAAGATAAGTTGGCCTGCTGAAAAGATGAGTCTACCCGATGACCACTGCTTATTGTATAATTATTCATATCAGTCGGANGAGATCACTGGGTGTGATGTCAAGCCACTTCGGGAATTTTGACTAAAAACCATAGATGACTCAACATTTGTATCATCAACAGCAGGTCCATCGTTTAAATCAAAATCTCTACGACCACCAGAAGATAAGTTTGCCTGCTGAAAAGATGAGTCTACCCGATGACCACTGCTTATTGTATAATTATTCATATCAGTTGGCTCATCAAGTCTGTTTAGATCAAGATCTAGGCCACCAGATGAATTTGTGGGATTGGCAGATCTTTGGGAAGCCAGATCTTCAAGAACTCTCTCATCAGGTACATTTAGATCAAAATCCAAGAACGTCTTCGTTTGCTTGCCAGCGGGTGTAGAAGCATCAGAGGAAGACACATTATTCATGCTTAGTGACGCCACCTCCTGGACTTTCCTTGGCTCAGCTGGCCGGAAGGCGCTAGTGGCAGCAGATCCTCTCCAGCCAACAGTTGCTTTATTTCTCAACAGATCATCACGCGGAACAAATGCACCCTTTGCAGCAGCAGCGACTGTAATGGATGCAGGAAGTCGATTGGGTTGTAAACGAGTAGGTGGCAAAGACGAAGATCCAGATAAGTTATTTAAATTGTCGTTTCGAGTATCATCCCCATTAAAACCTTCATTTAGGTCAAACTCAACTCTGGCTTCCACCTCTGACACTGCTGAAGCTGAAACTGAAGGAACATCTCTGGCAACAGATGTACAATCCCCCGCTTCATCTCCATCAACACCACTTACTCTAGACCCATTAGGTCTCCTACAATCTTCTACAGCTTCAGGTGATACTACTTGAGGACCTAACGCAGTGGCGCACCGTTTATCGACTTCAGTACTTTTTAGAGACGCCTCTACATGCTCAACTTCACCGTTAGTTGCAGGTGAATCCAGACGAGCTGCCAAACGCTTCTTCTTATTAATTCCCATGTCATTTATCTTTTCTGTTACCAATCTATCCATATACGCAGGGATGCCCTTGGAGAACCCTGAAGAATCTGGTTTACCTTCACCCAATTTTTTAACTAACTCAGAAATCAAGACTACAGGTGATTTCTGCTCATTCTTGTTCTCGCCTTCGACATCAGAGGGTGAATTGGTAACAGGCAGAGAATCTACTTTAGGACATAAGTCGATGGCTTCACATTCCGCTGGCACAGAGGTTGCAACCCTTTCAGCTGTATCTGAAAGGCGAACTGACACTGATGTAACATCAGCCTTTCGGTCATTAACTATTCCACAACCATTATCATCGGACGTTTTCTCAGTCATCGATCCGTCAACATTAGCAGTAGTCATGTCCTTAGAAAACACTGACAAAACTGATATACCTTCACCAATTTCATTAACCTTTGGTTTCTCTTCTTTCTTACCATCACCAACAACGTCAGAGGGTGAATGTTCAGCACTGGAAGAATCTGCATTTTGACTTAAGCAAATGGTTTTACATTCACTTAAGACAGAGTTAACTGTCCTTTTCGTTGTATCTGCCACTCCATCTATCTCTGATGTAACATCGGTCTTTAGGTCACTAACACTATCATCAGACATGTTTTCCCCAATGCCTGATGTGGGAACAGCAGTTGGAGCAACATCATCTGAATTTTCATTGCTTTCTAGGCACTGATCCACCAACCTTTGCAATTCTTCAATTTCTGAGTCAGAGTTCTCATCAAGATCTCCTGCCTTAGAATCATTCACATTGTCTAAAGCCGCCAACTGTTCGCCGCTACTACTGACATGTTGCTCATTGCCAACAATGTTGGGATCCTTGGAAACAGCTTCAGCTTGCTCGCTAGGCGTTACATCTGAAGAATTAGTGATTCGTCTTGTTTGATTCTCTAAAACGGAGTTGTCATTCAGTAAGGAATCTGAAACCCGGGATACAGAGGGTGATGCAACAGGGGATTTGGACATTTCATCAGTAGCTACAGTAGCTAGAAGATTCATTCCAACATCATCCGCACCAGCCACACAAGCATTAGCCTCAGAGTCCCTGACACAACTTTCAATCAAGGCATTCATTGAACTGTGTGTTCCACCATGCTTTTTTCCAGTTTTGACGTCATCTCCTAACATAGGTGAAGTAGGTTTGACAATCCCTGCTACTTTACTAGAATCATTAACAGCTTTGCCGTGCTCATCACCAGCATTAACAGAAGGGGAACCCGCTACCTCATCTGAAACTGTGGATAGAGTTTTTGCGTCATGGTTCTGCGAAGACTCAGCATTAGCTTCAAGACTAAAATTAGCTGCATACGCATCATTCATTTCTTTGCCGTTTCGGTCAGATTGATCATGCTTCTCAGAAGTAACAGGTGATGCAGCTCTGCTATTACCAGCTGCAGGGTCCTCAAAGGAACCTCCACTAACACTCTGTGCCGGACTGCGACCACGTTTTGGCAGCTTAACAATCAACTTATTGCTGAGACCTTCAGCCATATGTACGTCAAGACTGGAGTGAGATGCTTTCTCAGAACTTGCAGTTCTTTGTGATGGGAAGCTCCTGCTCAGACCAACTTCTCTATGAAGTGCACCAGTATTTCTTTGCTGCCCATCATTAACAACAGAAACACTTGTTCCAGGTGACGGGGCTGATCTAGTAGAGCTTGGAGACGTGGTTGCAGACTTTATGCTGTTCTCCGACGGTATTTTGACGGACACAGACTTAGAAGGATGTAGATGTGATGCTGATATCTTGGTTGCATCAGCGGATACACCTGAGTGTCTAACACCATGAGAAGCTTCGGACTGACGAGGTCTTCCAGGCCAAGATGCACCCTGGTTGGATACAGACTTTGCATCCATTTCTGCCTCANTGATACTACTTGAGGACCTAACGCAGTGGCGCACCGTTTATCGACTTCAGTATGCTCAAGTTCACCGTTACTTGCAGGTGAGTCTAGATGAGCTGCCAAACGCTTGCTCAAGACTACCGAAGATTTCTGCTCCTTCTTGTTCTTACTTCTGACATCAGAGGGGGAATTGGCAACAGCCAGAGAATCTACTTTAAGACATAAGTCGATGGCTTTACATTCAGCTGGCACAGAGGTGGCCACCCTTTGAGCTGTATCTGAAAGGCGATCTGCCAATGATGTAACATCAGCATTTCGATCATTAACTATTCCACAACCATTATCATCCAACATTTTTTCAGTCATCGATCCATCAACATTTGCAGTACTAATATCCTTGGCAAACTCTGACAAAACTGATACACCTTCACCCGTTTTATTAACTAGCTCAGAACTCAATATCACCTTTGATTTCTCTTCTTTCTTACCATCACCAACAACGTCCAATGGCTTCAGTGAATGTTCAGCAACCGAAGAATCTGCATTTTGACTTACGGCAATGGCTTTACATTCACTTAAGACAGAGTTTACTGTCCTTTTCGTTGCATCTGCCACTCGATCTATCTCTGACGCAACATCATCTGAATTTTCATTGTTCTCTAGGCACTGATCCACCAACCTTTGCAATTCTTCAATTTCTGAATCAGAGTTCTCATCAAGATCTCCTGCCTTAGAATCATTCACATTGTCTAAAGCCGCCAACTGTTCGCCACTACTACTGACATGTTGCTCATTGCCAACAATGGTGGGATCCTTGGAAACAGCTTCAGCTTGTTCGCTAGGCATTACATCTGAAGAATTAGTGATTCGTCTTGTTTGATTCTCTAAAACGGAGTTGTCATTCAGCAACGAATCTGAAACCCGGGATACAGAGGGTGATGCAACAGGGGATTTGGACATTTCATCAGCAGCCACAGTAGCTAATAGATTCATTCCAACATCATCCGCACCAGCCATACAAGCATTAGCCTCAGAGTCCCTGACACAACTTTCAATCAAGGCATTCATTGAACTGTGTGTTCCACCATGCCTTTTTCCACTTTTGACGTCATCTCCTAGCATAGGAGAAGTAGGTTTGACAATCCCTGCTACTTTAGTAGAATCATTAACAGCCTTGCCGTGCTCATCACCAACATTAACAGAAGGGGAACCAGCTACCTCGTCTGAAACTGTCGATAGATTTTTTACGTCATTGTTCTGCGAAGACTCAGTATTAGCATCAGGGCTAAAATTAGCTGGATACGCATCATTCGTTTCTTTCCCGTTTCGGTCAGATTGATTATGCTTCTCAGAAGGAACAGGTGATGGAGCTCTGCTATTACCAGCTGCAGGGTCCTCAGAGGAACCTCCACTACCACTCTGTGCCGGACTGCGACCACGCTTTGGCAGCTTAACGATCAACTTATTGCTGCACCCTTCAGCCATAGGTACGTCAAGAGTGGATTGATATGCTTTTTCAGAAGTTGCAGTTCTTTGTGATGAGAAGCTCCTGCTCAGCCCAACTTCTCTATGGAGTGAACCAGTATTTCTTTGCTGCCCATCATTAACAACAGTAACACCTGTTCCAGGTGATGGGGCTGATCTAGTAGAGCTTGGAGACGTGGTTGCAGACTTCATGGTGTTCTTTGACGGTATTTTGACGGACACAGACTTAGAAGAATGTAGATGTGATGCTGATGTCTTAGTTGCATCAGCTGATACACCTGAATGTCTAACGCCATGAGAAGCTTCAGACTGACGAGGTCTTCCAGGCCAAGACGCACCCTGATTGGATACAGACTTTGCATCCATTTCTGCCTCCACACGTTTCTTCCATGTATCAACCAAGCTTCTTGCCTTTTTTCCGATTTCTGGGTTCTTATGTGACCGCAAATGATTAACAGACTTTCCAATATTACAGGTCTGAAGAGCATTAAGATTCACAGGTAGCTTGTCAAGAGCCCGAAGCAGGATCAAGAGAAAATCGTCCACCGATCTATCAATGTCTTTAGGACTGCTCGCATCCCCAATTTTCCCTTTATGAATTTCCTGAAGCCACTCATCAAAAACAGGTAATCCCCTAAGCTGGACAAAACGACTGAGGCAATCAAACTTATCTGTTGCCGCTACAACACTTGCAAGAACTGATCGTCCAGCCAAGTCTATTTTCTTCTCATTCCTCTCAGGCAGCATGAGCTGCACCAATCTCTCAACCCCTTCAGAATCAACTAGCCTGCCTTTTTCAGTAATTTTTGCAATCTCAGATTTCAAACTACTTTCTGTCCTAAGGAAACCAGAACTACTATCATCAATCCGACTTGGACGTTCCCGTTTCACGGATTCGGAACTCTGATCCCCACGCTCTCTCTTCCTTCCTTTACCCTGTGAAGAAAAGGAGTTGCTGTTCTGCAAGCCGTCTGTTCCGGCTTTCGCTTGCGATGTTGTCGGACTATTCATTGAACTAGGGGAACGACCACCCTGCTGTAATGTCGTATGCATCTCGGAATGAGTCTTACACAATAATCTATCTACTTCTTGTTGTCGTTCCTGCAGAAGGGAAGAAAGGTTTTAACTTTTAAATAACCAAAGAAGCAACAGATTTAAACAGAAGAGGGTAATGGTTATAGTCTCACATCGGTATAGTCTTGATCAGTGAGCCACCAAATACAGTCGTTCATAACATCATAAACTCGCCAGCACACGAATGAAGAGATCTCAGATGGCAGCTCAACGCCTCTTGGAAGAAAGGTAACTTTACACGGATGAAGTAAGGATGCAGCCGGAATCTCATCCTCGTGAAAGGAATAAAATATTTCGTTTGGCTGAGCCTCCAAAAGGATGCCTTTGCCAAGCTTTAACTCTGCAGGTCGATACAGCCAATTCACACGCAGTTTTAACTTGCCTTCTTTCTCAGGAATGACCAAACGAATCAAGCCAATAAACGGAGGACAATCCTGAGGTGGTTTAAAGAGTGCACAGTCACCAACACTGATCCTGCGTCCGTCCTACACAAAATATCAGCCAAAGAAGAAACCAAATTTAGAAGAGAATGCGCCCATTTCCGTGAATTGGAGAATCGAAAAACGATTTTTTGACGAATCAAGCCAGAAAAAGGTAAAAAGAGCACTCATTTCCAGTGTAAATAACCCAACTCCGACGAATTGAATTGAATTGATAATAACGATTCAGGCCCAAAAACAGATTCGATTGAATTGGACGCACCAACCAAGCAAACGCAGAGAAACGAGGAATAGAAGAAGCGAAATTACCTTAGAAAAGGAAGAAGAAGAAGAAGAAGAAAGAGAGAGAGACGAAGAACCAACAGCCTCGACGGTCGCAATTACACGCGAAGGAGCTCTAAACATATGCCGACGACGATGACCTTTGTGCCGCTCCTCAAAAACCCTCCCATGCATAGCCTGCTTTCATTTTCCCCTTTGAACAACATTAACACACAACCCTTCTCTCCAAAAACCTTCAGAATTCCTTCACCATCAAATCCTCCCTTTGAGAGAAAACCCTAATTCCGCGACGAAGGACGCTGAAATCAATCTCCCCTTTTCAGATTCCCAGGGTTTTGAATACCCCGATCCAACCAAACCGCGAAGATCCGATAACAAGAAGAACGAAATATCCGTAAAGAGCGAGACCAAACACAAATCGATTTTTCGATCCAGGAAGAGAGTTTTTATGAGAAAAAAATCCTCGTAGCGAAAGGAAAAAAAAAAAAAAAAAAAAAAAAAAAAAGAGAAACGGGGCAAAAGGGTAAACTTATTCGGAAGGAGTCGGGCAGATTGGTCAGGACTTTCGGGCAGCATTTTTATTTATTTTATTTTTCTAATTTATATTTGGCTTATATATATATTTCAGGTGCATAGGAAATTGGTTGAGGCTGTGCAAATCCGACCATCTACAAGCTCTTGCTGACACCAACATTGATCTTCCTGGTAAAATCTGCACCTACATAAGCCAGCAAAATATTTAATATACAAATTTAACTACATGTGGTGGGCCAAATTAATACACTTTGTGCAAGGATCAACACACACATTTGGCCATTAAACCTCCGAGGCAAGCTTCGTAAGTGCACATAAACCATAATCGACACTCAAGAGCCCATAAACTTTTGCTTGTGAACATATTGGCATAGAAAAACAACTAACCGACACTCTGGGATTCAAATTTAAATTAAAAACATAAAACTGCTTATATAACTCCATATGATTCAAGTCTCTCCTCATGACTCCACAATACAGAAGAGTCGATAAATAAATAAAACATAGAAGATGTCTTCCTCTCTCTCTCTCTCTCCCCTACAGTTACGATTCTTCACCGTTGTTCTCTGTTTCATCTTCTTCATTATCCTTACGAGTATCCGTTTTAGGAGGAGGCGGTAGCAAATCTTGCACGAGCTCTAGTATCCGATCCAGTATCCGATCCGGGTCCGAATCCGAGTCGAGTCCCCGATCATCAGGTTTCTCTATGATCTACAAAAGCCAAACAATCAATCAACAGCTTGAAAAAACCTGTAAAGAGAAACTAAATGCAATGGTAGATGTATGTTCATAAGATTAGGTAACGTAAACAAAAAGAAACCAACAAACCGGCATCAATTCGACAATAGAAGATGGCCTGAGATTGATGATATTGAGAATCTCAGCTTTGGCGACTTTGAAATCTTTGCACTTTTCGGCGAATTTGGTAACGCTCTCTCGTGTTTGAGTTAAAGCAGGAGTCTCCACCAAATAATCATACACCTGAAAAAAAAATCATTTCAAACTTTCAATCAACAAAAGTAATTTAGCTACTTCACTGAATCCACAAGAGAAAAAAAATAAAAAAACAAAGCACCTTGTATTCTGATCTAGCAACTGGAGCTATCACTCTTGTCGTGTCCTTCGATGCACCTCTTGAGTTTAGCAAGTCAAGCACTTCGAAATTTGTTAGCGCACCTGCGTTTTCCTTTACTCTGCAATATTCACATCGCAATTTTGATACCAAAAACACACAAAAAGAGAAGGAATCGAGCAAAAACATAACTGAGGATAGATCATGAGTAGGATAGAAACATACATTTTCATCTCTGAGGTTGAGCAGAAACTTTCCCTTGAAACTTGTTTCCAACCAAACGAAATCGTTTATCAAAATGGAAACTCCTGAAAATTCAATGACAACATCAACATCAACACTTAGGACTATTGTTCGCAAAATCAACCATCTCAAATCATAAGCATAGACAAATTTTACAATTGAAAAGCTATAAACAACTCACGGTTATAAAAGAAAATCGAAATCATATAGCCACTGACATAACTTAGCACATTCAGTGACGGGATTACAGTACTTAGCACACTATTAACCAAGGATTCAATGAAACAATTGAGCACCCAATTCTTAATTCCACTGTTCGGAAATCTCAGATGATATCGGATTTTCTCTCGCGGTTATACGGACGAAGAAGATCAGAGAATGGCGGAAAACAAAATGAAATTACGTACTATTCTATTATATGTAAATTGTAATCGAGCAGAAGAGCTACGTTCTGGTCTTCTTGAGTTTCCTCAAACGATCGAAGAAGCTCGTCGAATTTTTCGTCGGAGAAGAGGGAAACAGTGACTAGAACAGCGTCGTTGTTGGCAAAAATACCTAAGCCTCTCACGACGTCGGTTNAAAAAAAAAAAAAAAAAAAAAAAAAACTGAGTTCGTTAAGGCCCGCGAGCGTTAGACTCTAACAATGTCCATTGCCTGGGCCGGATCTTCAATTTGGTGGGCTAAAAGCCCATAATATGTCTACAATAGATATTAGATATTATTTATTTGACTAAGTATACAGCCGCTTGTGTTTTATGTTTTGCGTTTGCATTTTTAGTGTAGACTAATAATATCTACAAGTATTTACAAGTAAGAGTATGATATATATGATTTTCCAGAAGAGTTTAGTTAACTCTGAAATTTGAAGCAACAAAAAAAAAAGTGTATGCGGCGTCTCGATGGAAGACATTTTTTTTTTTTTGGTCAACATATATACCAATACAAACATAAAACTCTTATTTTCCTAGAATTGTTGTTAAGTACAATTTGTTAAGAAAACGAAAGCTGTAATTAGGACACATGATTCTTGCTTTGGAGAAAAAAAGCGCTTGAAACATGTAAGCTAAGCTAACTAACTGCCTTTTTGAAAACCCCAATTTGGCAAGGCTCCTCTCATTGCTTTTAAAGCACCTCATGCTTTCCACCCTTTTCTTATATCTCACTTACATTATAAATCTTTATTTGATTATTTCTTTCATACACATTTCATTATTTTTGCTTCTTATATAAACATCATCTTTTTTGTTTGTTTCAACATTTTTTTCTTTCTTTCTTTCTTTCTTTTCTATCTTGCAAGGACAGTGTGAATCCATGAAAGGTACCACCAATCTCTCTCTGTAAATTTCCTAGTTAGTACATTTTATCATTGAACATGATATGCAATTTTTTCAATCTTCAAAGTGTTATTGATTCAATACATCTTTTCAATGTTTTATAGTTTCTTAAATGTCTCCCTTAAGGATTTAAAATGCTATTGTAAAAGAAACCCTGTGAGTTTGTTCATTGACTAATAGAGACAAAAGATGAAAAAAATTGTTAGTAAACTGTGTGTTGTCGACTTGGAAATGGAATGTAGACTATGTAGGAGTAACGTGAAGAGAACAGCAGTTTTTGGTTGCAAACGCGTTTACGTAGCGGCCAAGACGCGTCGCTGTCGTTTCTCGCACACTCTTTTGGTTCTGTTTATTACAGCTGTCTTTCTGTCACACATGAATCCTCTTCAACCCTACGTGACTGACCTGTAGGCTGTAGCCTCACCTATATATTCCATATATATATATGTATATCGTTATAAAATAAAATAAAATTATGTAAAATATTTTTTACTAATTTTATAATTTTTGTTAGCCACATATATATAACCAAGCGAAAAACATTCCAGATTATAATTTATGGAAACTCATTTTAGAGTGCAAAATAAAATTTAGTTACCAGTTAAAATAAAATTATACAAACTTTCTTTTTACAAATTTCTTAGTTTATTTTAGACACCTGAAAACTACTATTTAGGAATTTGACAGCGTTTTCCTTCTATGACATAATGTAACAAAAATCCAAAAATGAAGAAAAACAAAAAAGACTGCCGACAGAAATTGTTTCCTTACAAATCACATTTTGCTTTCGCTAATCGTTACAAATCAATTTGATTCAACTGGGAAAGGTTTTTGCTTTAACAAAGCCATAAAAGCCGCTATTTGTTAGATTCTAGAAACAGGTGCAAAAGATTTGATGAATTGATTAATTGACTCGATGCTGCATGAATGATACACATATTTGGTAGTAGATGTATTAGTCATTTATTCATCACATACTATTGCGTTTTTCAAACAAAAATATATGCGTAAATTGCATTGGCTGTTGTGTGACAAGAGACAAAAGTCTTACAACATTAGGCATCAAAATCTTTTGGAATTACCAATAAGCATTTCCCTAGGTTGGTCCACTAGTTATCGTATAATTTTGTTTATTTATTTCAAATAAGATTTTTTTTTCTTGTTTCGTGGAGTTACCAATAAGCATTCCTTAGGATGGCCCATTAAAAGTAGATAACTTTTTCTTAATATAATCGTACTTGTTTCTTATGAGTATTTTATCGTATTCAACAAGCCATGCATTATTATCATCAACAACAAAATCTAAGCAAGAAAACCCCACAATAAATAGTTACCCACTAATTTCCAAAAGAAAATTATCTCATGCAAAATAGTAATCTTTCTTCACATTTCAATTAAGAAATCATATTTTAATGATAATAACTGGCTTTTATAACTGCAATGCTATTTTCTTCGATATATTTAAAATGAATTATAAGCCGCAGATATTAACCAATTAGACACTAATCTAATCATATTTAAGTAAACACAATGAAGTTGTAAGAATATATAAAACACAAAAGCAGCCAAATTTTTCAACTGTGCTATTTTGGTTCACTTTAATTTCGGCAAGTTACTTATATACTGTTTATTCCGCTTCAATCAAGCTAATTACGCTAATTACACTAGCCACCACACTAATTCAATTGTTCCCCATCGCTAATTGCTTTCAAGCTTGTCGTTCAAGTTTCAAACTCAAAACATTTGTTCTCGAACATATAGAAGTTAGAATAATAGAATGTACAAATTTCTTGAAAGCATTTATTATCGGAATTCAGAAGAATGAGACCGGGGCCCCACACTCTGGTCTTTGCATGTATCCCTGAAACCTCGTTAAAGTCTTCGGTTTGGGTTTTTGATGGGTCCCACTCTCTCACGCAGTCTCTGCCTTTGACCAAAAGCAACCTATCATTACATTTTCATATTTAAATAGTATTAGCCACAACAAAAGCTGTTTCCTTCGTTAATTTGTCACAGTCATTGATACATCAAAATCGTTAATATCCAACGGCTCATAACTCTTCAGAAAGCTCCCAAATATATCCTTTATTTTCCTTTTTACTTGAATAAAATTTAAATAAATGTATTCCCTTTTTGAGTGGTGGAAGTGTGGAACCATATAACCTAAGTACCTAACCTAACTAAACGCAAACCATTTCTGATTTCTGTGACTCCTCCCCACATGGAGTCTACCACTACCAGTTTATACGTATATACATATCCATGTATGTGTCTATATGTATAAGTTTTGTAAATAATATACAGAACTAAGTGTGTATAATATGAATATAACGAAAGAGAAAGGACACGTAAATAATGCATACGTCCCAATGTCTGTTTGAGAGTTTTTTAACTTTTTGTACTCTTTTTTGGGTATTTGCAAAAAGATTGAGACTCCACATAGAGATGCCTTGTATTTTTTTATTTACATCTTTACAGATTCTCTACTCTTTGATCATCTAAATAAAATACATATATTCAACCATTTATCAATGCATCAATTTGAGTATATGCCAAAAGGAAAATCAATATCCAGAGATAAATCCTCACCCGATTGCCTCGAATACATTACCTTTTTATATACCTGTGGACTGTGGAAATATCAATAGTGAAAAATTATGCTACATTGTACATGCATTATTTATACTATTTATGGTTGATAAATTAACTATTTAACTCACTCTGGTGAAAACGAAAAAAAAACTATTTAACTCTCTCTCTCTTTAAAAATAGTAAAAAATACTTGTCTTTCCTAAAGCAGAGAAGCAAAGAATCGTGTCCTCTTCTTACACATTCACAGGCTTTTTGCATTTTCTTTCAAGGATCATTTCTTTTCTTGGCTTCGAATTCAGCTCCCTCTTCTTCTTCTTTATTCACTTTCTTTCCCCTTTTTCTTTATATAATTAAATGTGTATATTTCTTTTAAATCTGATCAGATAGATAGATGGTTTCCTTCTTCTTTATGTGCAAGAACACATGGGTTTTAAAGCTTCGAATCTCTCCCTTTGCTTCATCAAAATTTCTTTAATCACCTCGTGACTCAAGATTTCAAATTCCCTAAATCTTGTTTTTAAATCTCTTTCTATATATTCTTGACACGTAATCCACACTTATCTTTACTCTGTTTCTGTTTCTTCTCAACTCTGTTTTCTTTCCTTCAACATTGAAACAAAAACTCATCTTTTTTTTGCTCTGAAAGATTGAATCTTTGTATCGAAATGGCTTTATCATCATCATCACCATCATTGCTATCTCCATCTTCATATACAGAGTTAAAAGATGCTTGGCATCCATCAACAACAGCGAACACAACAGAATCAAGCTACTGGTTTAACTGGAGGGTTATGATCTGCTGCATATGGATGGCTATAGCGATGGTGATCACAGTCTTTCTCATGTTCAAATACGAAGGCTTCCGCCGGAAAAGAAGCGGAGACGGTGGCGACGGAGGTGAGAAAGAGTGGTCGGGAAATGTATATGAAGACGAAACTTGGAGGCCTTGTCTCCGTAATATTCACCCAGCTTGGCTTCTTGCTTTTCGAGTCGTTGCCTTCTTCGTTCTCCTCATCATGTTGATTGTTATTGGCCTTGTCGATGGACCCACTATCTTCTTCTACTACACACAGTAAGCTCCTCTCTCTCTCTATCTTGCTAGAATGTGACTTTCTTGATTTCAATTTCTTGTGGGTCGTAGGAAAAAATGGATACTTTTGTTGAATCTTGTGGGAAATCTGGGTTTGTGAAGGTTCATGTAAGCATTGAGACAATAATGTGATGTTGTACATTAAGATTTCTGGTGGCGTTTAATGAAATTTGTAACTTTTATTGAACAGTTTTGGGGAAAATAAAAGTTTTTGCAGATTTACACAAGCATTAATGTTCTTGACTAAGAGTCAGAATGTCACATTCTTGATTTAAGATTTCTGGTGGGTTTTAGAAAAAAGTTAGAAACTTTATTGAATCGTTTGGTGGGTAATTAAAGATTTTGCAGTTTCACAACCATATAGAGGCAAGAATGTGACAATTTTTAATTATGATCTCGGTTAATTTATCTCTAATGGTTTCTTTTTATTTGCAGGTGGACTTTTGCTCTGATCACACTCTATTTCGGAGTAATGATTTGTCGCAAAACCTGATTAGTTTACTTATCAACTTATTTGTGACATTGCTCAAGTTTCTTACATTTTCAATATCTTGTTACAGCTAGGATCGCTTCTTTCGCTGCACGGATGTTATCAATACAACAAAAGAGCAGCCGGGGATAGAGTAGATAGCATCGAAGCCATAGCCATAGACTCAGAGAGAGCAAGATCTAAAGGCTCTGATCATCTTACTCTTCAACAGAGTCAATATTCTAGTAATCCAGCTGGTTTTTGGGGATACGTTTTCCAGATAATCTTCCAGGTAAATAGGATTAAAATCCATAAACAATGTTACACGATGATATCAAATTTTTAGGGGTTCTTGATTGGATATCGTGTAAAACAGATGAATGCAGGTGCAGTTTTGCTCACTGACTGTGTCTTCTGGTTCATCATTGTTCCTTTCCTTGAGATCCATGATTATAGCCTCAATGTTGTAAGTGACTCAACAAACCATATTACATTCTTGATTCATTATATATTCACAAACATTTGATGATAAAGATTATGTTATATTGCAGCTGGTGATCAACATGCACTCTCTTAACGCAATTTTCTTGCTTGGTGATGCTGCTTTGAATTCTCTGGTAAAATTCTTTCTCAGAAAATTAAATGTGTTTGTTTAACTTATAAAACTGATTAACATTTAATATTTTGGAAAATCATTGCAGAGCTTCCCATGCTTCAGAATTGCCTATTTCTTCTTCTGGACGATAGCTTATGTTATATTCCAATGGACCCTCCACTCTGTAGTCCACATATGGTAACATTTCTTACAATTTCTACATGTTATTTTTAATTTTTAACTGTAATCATTCTTAGTTTTAACAGTAATCACTCCTCACTGTTTATTAATAGGTGGCCTTACCCATTCTTGGACTTATCATCACACTATGCTCCCCTATGGTAACTTAATGTTTTTCTTCAATTTCATCTGTTTCGTTGGAAGTTTTAAGGTTGATCACATTCAAATGATGCGGTTTCTTTTTGTTTTTGCAGGTATTTCTCAGTCGCAGTGATGCATTTGCCATGCTATGGAGCCTTTGCCTTGCTGGTGAAGCTAAAGCATCGGGTTCTGCAGAGATGGTTTCCTGAGTCTTATCAGAGTCCTCGGTAGTAGCTTGCAAAGCAAGGAACCTCGTTTGATTGGAAGTTTTTTTTTCTTTTAAGTAGAAAGAATTGATTTTTGAAAGATACAGAAAGATTAAGGCAAAAAAGAAGTGTGGAGTAACCAAACTCATGCTTATAAATATAATTAATTCTTTGCTCATATATCTTATTAAAGTGATCATTTTACGTACCAACGTACGTGTCGTAATTTTCCCACAAGGGAAGATAAATATGCTCATTGATCCACCATGAATGTTTATGTCAAAACTTTGAAACTTAATGACACATGACATATCCAAGTTGGTCCAGGCAGCAATTTTGGATTTAAGTAATTAAAAAGGCCCATAAGGATTGGGGCCTATTAGGCCCGCCAAAAGAAGAAGAATCCTTCTCTGTCTTGCTCTTCAGTTCTAGTGGCAACGTGCTCTCGGAGTATCCTATGATCGGAGGAAAAACACAAGGAGAGGAAGCCAAATCGGGACTGGCGCATTTTAGCCGTCCTCCATGTGATATCCTTCGCTGTCGCTCCTCTCCAGCTTTAAATTTAAATCGTTTATCAGACACAGTCACATAGTAGTAGGTCATCGTTTTCGTCACCGTTTATTCTTCTTCTTCTTCCCTCTCCGCGCCGATTTCTCGCTCTCCCGATCTCGTAAGCTTCTTCAAACGATCCTCTTAGTTCAATGATAATCCTATTTCTAGTGAAGAAACTTGAATTAGATTAGTCCAGGGTCTAATTTTTTTTTTTTTTTGCTTCGGGTAAAAAAAAAAACCAATTTGAACGATCTTTGAGTTTTCCAGCTTGCAGTAAATGCTCGCATCCTTAGGAATACTAGTGTTGATGAAAAGATTATATGTATAAATGTTTAGAATAGTTTTTTCTTTTGTATACAAACACCTTCAGATCTTTGTGAGTTAATTCTTCAAGTCTTTGTGAGTTAATACTTAATACTAATCAAAGAAAATATTGCTTCGATTTCTTTTATAGTCACTTCCCTTTTGGCAGCATTTCGTTAGAAGCGTTTTGTGTCTGCAATAGTATCACAAATTCTCATGCTTTTGGAAACTGGGGATGAAAATACTTGTATCTTTGCTCAAAGCCTTTAAACTGCTATGTTTGTTTGACTGTATATATGCGTTTTCGTGAAACAGAAGCATATGGAGGGAGACATGGCAATGATGGGGGACAAACTGATACTGAGAGGATTGAAATTTTACGGTTACCATGGAGCCATCCCTGAAGAGAAGACCCTGGGACAGATGTTTGTGCTTGACATTGATGCCTTTATGTCTCTCAAAAAGGCTGGTCTATCAGACAACTTGGCTGATTCAGTCAGCTATGTCGACATTTACAAGTACGTTTTCTTTCTCAATTTACTGATCACTTTGGAATGGAAGATTTTGAAAAGGTTGTGTGATATGTGGTATACGTAGAATATTTATTTGAAGCTATTTGCAAAACTGTGTTATGGATTGTTTTTAATGTGGTGGTATGGGAATGATAATTGTTTCAGTGTGGCAAGGGAAGTTGTACAAGGGTCGTCAAGAAACCTTCTGGAGTCTGTAGCGGAGCTCATAGCCTCCAAAAGTTTTGAATCATTCCCTCAGATAACAGCTATTCGTGTGAAGCTGTGGAAGCCTAATGTTCCTCGTATTGTGAGCGGTATCGACTACTTAGGTATCGAGATTCTCAGAATTCGCCCAACTGAATAAGAAGACTGATAGAAGAATCGTTTGCATCACCATTGTGTTGTATCCATGGAATTTTCATCTTCTTCAAATCCAAGCCTCTCTTGTTTCTTACCAGATTCTGTCTTCCACATTTAGCTTCTTTTTGCAATTTCTATATGTATGGGGTCACTTTTGAACAGAATGTAAACTTAAGGGCCTCTTTTGCAAAATGTTAAAACATTGTTCCAGATGCTCTGCGAACTTCGATTCTTGTTCAGATTCCTTTGAAAGAGATTGAGAAGGAGAACACTTGATAGATAATATACGTTCGGAAGTTGCACAAATTTCTGGTCACGTACAGATACATTAGTCTTTTGCTTTGATCAAAGACATAAATTCGCTCCTCTTACTTTTGTCTTTGTGAGGTTCATCTTTATTGTTTTTCTGCAATTATCAAAGGTAAATATTAGAGTTGCGCACAATGTGTTTGTAGAAATGCCTAAACGACCTGTTTGCTTCTGAGTTTACTACTACCTTTGTGTATGTTGATTTTTTGGGAATTCTAGATTAATTTCTTCGATTTTTGAGGTGATCCGGTACTAAATCTTGATCCTTTCTTTGATTATGATCAGAATCAAGCATATGACTTTCTGAGAGATTTGGTCGAATGATGGCGCTTACTCAATTGTTTCCTTCTTCTCCAGAAAAGCTCTTCTTTTTCTCCAGCTTCTTCCTCCCTTCAATTCCCTTGGAGATTCGCAGATGTAACCTAACTACCAAACCCAGTTTCAAGAAACTCGGAAGTTTGTCTTTGGACGTCTCGTGTGCAGCTCACAAGATTGTCCGGAGTCCATCTTTAGACAGACATGTACTGAAGCACAACAGAGTACGGTTTGTGCAGAAGTTGAAAACTTTACTCCTCTCTAAACCAAAACACTACATTCCAATTCAAATCCTCTACAAATGCCGATCTTACCTATGCATCGAAAACCCTCGCACAATTGTCTCCATGATCCGTCGGTATCCCACAATTTTCGAACTGTTTACAACACCTACACCACATTTGCCTATCAATGCCACTAAGCCCTTGTCTCAGCCCTGTGTCCGTATGACATCAGCTGCATCGTCGCTTGCCATGCAAGAATTGAATCTCAAGTCTGAAATTTCTGATAAGTTAGCTACTAAGCTTCAGAAGCTGCTAATGTTGTCATCTCACCGCAGGTTGCTTTTGTCTAAACTGGTTCATATTGGTCCGGATTTTGGCTTCTCTCCTAATTTCAGGTCTCGGCTCTGCAATGACTATCCCGACAAGTTCAAGATTGTGGAGACTTCCTACGGAAGAGCGCTAGAGCTTGTCTCTTGGGATCCCGAATTGGCGAAGCAAATGCCATCTCCTGAAGTTGATAGGGGTTTGATCGTTGATCGTCCTTTGAAGTTCAAGCGTTTGAATCTCCGGAAAGGTTTAAACTTGAAGAGGAGACACCAAGATTACTTGATCAAATTCAGAGAATCACCTGATGTGTGTCCTTACAACACATCATCCGAGTGTTTCGCGAGCGAGTCGATTGAGGCGGAGAAGCGAGCCTGCGCAGTTGTAAGAGAAGTGTTGGGGTTAACGGTGGAGAAAAGGACTTTGATTGACCATTTGACACATTTCAGGAACGAGTTTGGTTTACCAAACAAGTTAAGATCATTGGTAGTGAGACATCCAGAGCTATTCTATGTGAGTATAAAAGGCACTAGAGACTCTGTGTTTCTCGTCGAAGCGTACAGTGACAGTGGTGATCTTCTAGAGGAAGACGAGACATCGGCGATCAGAGAACGTTTGTTAGATCTTGTTCAAGAAGGAAAGAGACTTAGACGTGAACGGAGAAGGAAAGGCGCCATTCTTGGCGATAAAATCATGGAGGAGCATAGACATGATGATAACAGTGATGGAGACGTCAGTGATCTAGATGATGAATATGAAGATGGGTTTGAGAATTTGTTTGATTCAGAAGATTCAGGTGTGGAATATCATTTTGATGAAGAAGATGATGACGAGGCATGGGTTAGTAGTGGTGAATCTGTAGAGTATTGGAGTAGAAAGCTTTCTTCTTCTTCTTCTCCTTCTGGTAGTAACAGTGATGAAGCAAAAAGTGTTATTGAATCATGGTGATGGATAAATGTTAAAAGAGTAGAAGATCCATAAACGTTTGATATTGTATAATCAGAAATCTTTATGTTCGTAATCTTATTCCCATTGGCTTTAGACAACATTCTAGAAGTAAATTTAGAGTACAAAACTGTCTGTGTGCCCCCATTTCTTATTTTCTCAACTGTTGTTCGAGTCTCTCAATGGCAGCACCAACACCACTCGTGACCTCACCATGGTGGCTCGTTTCTCCTTTCTTGCCTTCGTTTGCCTTCTTCATGAGCTTCAGTTGTAACCAACCTGTCAAAAATAATATGGTTTGCACTTAGTTTTGAGCCACTTTCAAAACTCCCAGAGTCTCTCTCTCTCCTTCTCTCATATGGTACCAACTTGTGAGAAATGTCAATGCAAGAATGCAAAGTAATTACCAAGAGGGAAGCAGACTGTAGCTCCAAGAACCGAACCGAGCATCACATTCCGAGCACGCCAAGCAAGAGACCCCGGCACTGCAACAATTTGAACCAAATTAGCCATAAGTCCAAATGAGAGTTATGTAGAGAGTGAGGTATATGTATCAGTACTGATTAGGCCAAACATTGCAGCAGTTGCTGAGCCAGCGCCTACAACATTGAAAACATCATGCACTCCTCGCGTCTCGGCTAAGAAGTTCTGTAGACTAAAGAAGGAGGCGGTGAACATTCCAAGTCGCATCCCACCAATGAGCGAGCCACGAGTTACTCGGGTGAATCTTTTCTCCATTGCATCTCTCATCAATCTGTGTTGTTCTCGCTTGTCCTGTGTACTACCCATCTTCAACATCACTTCTGCATCTTTGCTCTGTTTTCGAACCACGGACCATTAGTTTTAGCAAAAGTCATGACCTTTTGATATCTTTTTTGTGCATCAGTTTAATACCAAAAGTCACTAAGTTACTATCATACACAAAGATGGTGAGAGGAGGATCCATCGCAAATGGATGTAAAGGAACCTCCTTTTGTAATTGAAATGTAGACATACCACGGAAGCAGAAGCCTCTTTGCTCCCTCCATATAGCATTCCTGCAAATATCCCAACAACAGTTGCGGTTCCCCAGTTGGGATTTCCAGCTAATCTTGAAGAATTCTGTTTCATGTAACAACAGCAATGAGAGCTCAAGTAAACTATAAAACCACTTAAAAGCCCTGATTCTGATCTA
This sequence comes from Noccaea bulbosa, assembly GCA_900406535.1. Taxonomy (NCBI): domain Eukaryota; kingdom Viridiplantae; phylum Streptophyta; class Magnoliopsida; order Brassicales; family Brassicaceae; genus Noccaea; species Noccaea bulbosa. Next base: position 21,367 of record OVBJ01000804.1, on the reverse strand, counting down.
GATTCTTAAAATGACAATCATACACACTCAAAAACAACGAATCGTCAAAGCTTTATCTCTAATAAGCAACGAAATTCGAAACAGAGATAGAATTCAATCAATTGATCCCGATTCGAATAACCACTTCTACGCATTTGGACAATAAAACCTTCACGAATTTGTAGCTTTTGAAATGGGAGAGAGAGAGAGGAAGAAAAAAATCTTACGCCTGGGATAGTTTCATCGGGCTTTTCTACAGCTTCCATAGATCAAACGGTATGGAGTCTTCGCAGTAAAAGAGAAAAATGAATTTCCGATCTTCCTCTCCGCCGCAATCGCTTTCTCATTCAGTCCTTCTAAAGGTAGAAGACGACCAGAACAGAGAGTTTCATTAATTGTCCGGCGATAAAACTTAACCGAATAAATTTTCCTAACCGAAACCCGGTCGGGTTAGACCAAATTGTTTGTGGCTCTGGAGTCTGGATACGATACGATGTCGTCCTGTTGGCTTCCATACATATCGCCTTATTCTTCTCCGTTGTTTAGCCGCCGGGAAAATCAATCGGTTTAAGATCAGCAGAGAGAAAGTCGCCATGGACGCAGCACACTGCTACCTCGAAGGAAACGCAGACGCCGTAGAATTCTGTCCTCACGAGCCTTACGCAAACTTGCTGGCAGCTTCTACTTACACACTCCAAGAAGGAGATCTTCCTTCTCGATCCGGGTCTGTGTATCTATTTGACGTCGGAGAAGTAGAAAATGTTGGACTGAATCTTCTCCAGAAAATTGACACCGCCGGAGTTTTCGATATCCGGTGGAGCCACCGCGGCGATGGAGGCGGAAACGTGGCGCTTGCTCAGGCCGATGCTGATGGATGCTTGAGAGTTTACAGGATAGATGAGACTGCAGAAAAAGGTACCTTGCTTCTGATCTTGCAAGCTTTAGTAGATGAACATTGATACTTACGTTTAGAGCTTATTCTGTTGATGATGCTGATGAAAGTCAGAGTAGCTGATAATCTATTGAAGCAAGATAGGAGCTTTAAGGCAAATGCAATTGGTAATCTGAGTTATCTTTGAAACAGGCTATTCTCTGAGAGAAGTCTCTGGTGAAAAAATCAGCACATCAATGTGTCTTTGTTTGGATTGGGATCAATCTTCAACATCAATCGTAGTAGGCCTATCAGACGGCTCTGCTTCAGTTGTTTCTTTCACTGATTCCAGCTTAGAGACAGTCCAAGAATGGAAAGGGCATGACTTTGAGCTCTGGACGGCTTCATTCGACCTCAACAATCCTAACCTGGTCTACACAGGATCAGATGATTGCAAGTTCAGCTGTTGGGATATCAGAGATAGTCCGGCGAACAATCGGGTTTTTCAAAACTCCAAGGTTCATACAATGGGTGTTTGCTGTATTTCCCCAAACCCAAGTGACCCTTACTCTGTGTTCACCGGTTGTTATGATGAAACCTTGAGAGTTTGGGACACGAGGTCTGTTTCGAGACCTGTGAACGAAACATCGGTGTCTCTAGGCGGAGGAGTGTGGAGAATCAAGCACCATCCTTCTCTGAATGGTGTTGTTTTGGCGGCTTGTATGCATAACGGTTTCGCTGTAGCAAAAGTTAGTAGTAGTGATGGGAAGGGTGAAGTGATGGAGAGTTATAACAAACACGAGTCTCTTGCTTATGGAGCAGATTGGTACAGAGGGAGAGATCAGAAGCGAAGCCTTGTGGCTACTTGCTCCTTCTATGATAAGCTTCTTCGATTATGGATGCCGGAAACTGCATTAGAGCTTTGTTGAAGTTCCTAGATCTTTTTTTTTTTTTTTTTCATTGTTGAATTTGAAATTGTTATAGCAACACAAAGCGATGTTTTGTTGTTCAGTAATAAAGAAACTTGAGCAATTTTTACTCGAATCAGTTTTCCGTGAACAGCACACTGATGTTATTGTGTAAAAGAGAGTTAAACAACGACAAGGTTCCTTCTTTACTCTCATGATACAAAGTACAAACATAACACTTTCTTCAGAGGTTTTTCATTAAAGCTGAGAAGAGTTATTGGCGATAGCACCAGCCTCGGTAAGAAGAGGCACAAGCTTGCCTTGCTTGTTAAACTCCATTACTCCTGAAAAAAACAAATGAACAAAATTACTTAGAATCTCAACCTGAATCTCCATTTACTGTATGTTGTTAGAGAGCTTTGTGTAGTTTTGTTCTTACTGTCGCATCCACCGATGTGTTTTTCTTTGATGAAGACGCTTGGAACAGTGCTTTGTCCAGTCCATTCCGATAGAGCTGATTGGATCTCGCCTCCATCACCTGTTAAGCAGAGATCCGTATTGAAAGTTTGCATCAAGATAATTCAAATGTCATTCTATACAGGGAATTGAATTGAGAGGGATTTGGATTTCTTACTCATCTCATCGAGCTCAAACACTTTAAAAGTAGCTCCTAGCTGTGTCAACAACTGCTTCACCCTCTGGCAATAACCACAGTAGGTCTTGCTGCGAAAACAGAACATGTATCAAAATTCAAAGCTAAGAGTAAACTTGTCGCCCAACCTTAAGACCAACTCAAAAACAAAAAGAGCTCTCTTAACACTAATGAGATTCAGGTATAAACTAAATGAAGCTCATTTCTAGATTCCACAATGCACAATTTTTCTCCCGTCATAGGAGCTTGCACGAATCTATTATCTCTGCGTCATAGAAGACGAGTCGCCAGAAACCCGATAAAACCTAGACAAGACTCAAGCTTTCGATAAATCAAAACCTCAGAGACAAAGACATCGTTAATCACGGAACACAACAAATACGAAATCACGGAAATAAACATGAAAAACCTCAGAGATTTCAATGGTTAAAACCTGAAGACAACGACCGGGTACGAGGAGACGATCTCTTTGGCCTTGCTCGTCACCACCTCCATCTCTTCCTTGCTCAATCGGTTTCCACTGAACATAGAACCCATTTCTTCTCTAGCCGGAAAGAGTATATATATCTTTGAAAGGATCGACCAGTAATCGGACAGAGCAACCGCTACAGATGTCTTCCGCTCGAGTTTCGTGCCAATCTTGCTGGCAAAACCAGGAATCGAATTGAATTGAATTGAATCAGGTTCCACAAAACTGCGTTTACTTTTATTTGGTCCTTATAACAATTCAAAGAGTATATATAAAATATTATTTGTTTTATTCGATTTTATCTTCGTTTTTCTTTTTCACTCATTTATTCGATAGGTTATTATTATACATAACTTATTTGCTAACCCTTGCCGGTAAATAAACCCGCCGCTGTTTTGATCAACTCCATGGCCAGTTCTAGCATGAAATTAGCTAATTTAATGGGTAAGCGGAAGCCGGAAAATGATCAAACCGTTTCTAAGGAAGCATAAGCAGAAGGAGACATCATCAGTTTCTTTAAACATGTTGGACAAGTTGTCCGTGTTCGAATTTTTTTAGACCGCAAGGGAGATTATGTGGGCTATGGTTTTGTTTAGACAAGGCGCTGGAAAAGAAGAATGGTGAATATTTGCACGATCATAAGATTCTGTTGATGAAAGGACTTGATGAGGAAGCTGCCGAAGAACCAAACAAGACGCTCTTCGTTGGCCATTTCTCTTGCCAAACTGAAATATCAGACATCATCAGTTTCTTCAAAGATGTTGGACAAGTTGTTCATGTTCGACTTATCGTAGACCACAGGGTTAAGCATGTGGGCTATGGCTTTGTTGAGTTTGCTTCTGCTAACGAAGCAAAAAAGGCGATGCAAAAGAAGAATGGTGAGTATCTTGACGTGGCTAATAAGGTAGCTACACATCTACCACCCAAGTATTGCATAGACCACAATGATATACTTTTCGGTAGTGTAAGATCATTGGGCGGAACAAAAAAAAAACTCATTATATATTCGATTCTCTATCTCCACTCATTTATTTAAGAATTATATGTGGTCAAGTCTCTTCTATTTACTCACTCTCTTATCTTATCTAGTTATCTTTGAATTGAGCCTTTGTTGAATTCCAAAAATTGCGACGACTTGAGAAGACTTGAGAGCAAGCAAGAAGCCATTTGCACAACTCAACTGCTCTTATGATCATATGTCTTCTTAGGAAACTTTGGAAAGATGGGAGGTTGTGTCTCCATACAAATCTCATGTGATCAACTGATCAACAATGTTTGTAGCTGCTTAAGCAGAAACAGAGATTATGTTCATGGCCTAGAGGACAATCTCGCAGCTCTGCAGAGAGCTCTCGAGGGAATCGAGCAGAAACGAGAAGATCTGTTGAGAAAGATTGTGGTAGAAGAAAGAAGAGGTTTACAACGACTTGCCGTAGTCCAAGGATGGGTTTCAAAGGTCGAAGAGATGGTACCTCGAGCTCGTGAAGTTCTCAAGATGAGATCCGTTCAAGTGAAAAGGTTGTGTCTTTGCGGTTACTGTTCCAAGAATCCTTTATCAAGTTACCGTTATGGGAAGAGAGTGATGGAGCTGGTTGAGGAAGTCGAGAGTCTTAGATCTCACGGGGATTTCGCTGTTGTGGCTGAGAGAGCTGTTGCAACTAGAGTGGAAGAGAGACCTGTTCGACCCATGGTTGGTATGGAACCAATGGTAGAAAGTGTGTGGAACCGTCTTATGGAGGATGAGATTGGGATTCTTGGTCTTCATGGTATGGGTGGTGTAGGGAAAACTACCATTCTCAGCCACATAAACAATAGATTCTCTAGAGCTGGGGTTGGTTACGATGTTGTGATTTGGGTTGTGGTGTCCAAAGACTTGCAGATCCACAAGATCCAAGATGAGATATGGGAAAAGTTGCGGTCTGATGAAGAGGTCTGGAAACAGAAAACAGAAAGCAGAAAAGCTTCCGACATTTATAACGTTCTAAAGCAACAAAAGTTTGTCCTGTTGTTGGATGACTTATGGAGTAAAGTAGATTTAACGAAGATCGGAGTCCCATTTCCGAGCAAAGAAAACGGATGCAAGATAGTGTTCACTACTCGGTTAAAACAAGTATGCGGGCGAATGGAAGTTGACAGCGATATGGAAGTGCAGTGTTTGGCACCGGAGGATGCATGGGAACTCTTCTCCAAGAAAGTCGGAGAGACCACACTAGAAAGCCATCCAGACATTCCAAGGCTCGCAAGAACAGTTGCTAAGAAATGCCGCGGTTTGCCGCTGGCTCTCAATGTCATCGGCGAGTCAATGGCATACAAAAGGACGGTACAAGAATGGCGCCTAGCAATCGATGTTTTGACTTCGTCTGCAGCTGAGTTTTCAGGTATGGAAGATGAGATCCTTCCTATACTAAAGTATAGCTATGATAACCTAAAGAGCGAGCAGCTCAGACTGTGTTTCAAATACTGTGCTCTGTTTCCAGAAGATTACAAGATTGAGAAATGTGATTTGGTAGATTACTGGATAGGCGAGGGAATACTCATAGATGGAAACAAAGACAGAGCTGAGAACCAGGGTTATGAGATTGTAGGTAGTCTTGTCCGTTCATGTTTATTGATGGAGGAGGCGCTAGAAGTAGAAACAGTGAAGATGCATGATGTTGTCCGTGAGATGGCTCTGTGGATAGCATCTGATTTTGGAGAGCGAAAAGATAACTTGGTCGCTCAGGGGGGTTTCCAGTTGAGAAGGATACCTGAGATGAACAAGTGGAAAGAAGCGAGAAGGGTGTCACTGATGGTTAACCATATCGAACGTATAGAAGATGCTCCTGAGTCTCCCAACCTTGTAACTCTGTTCCTGCAAAAGAACAGACTGAGCCATATCTCAGGGGTGTTCTTTCGACATATGCCAATGCTAGTCGTTCTAGATCTCTCGGGGAACTCAAAACTCGGTCATTGTCCAGAGGAAATATCAGAATGCGTCTCGTTGCGGTATCTGAGCTTATCACGTACAAGGATAAAGCTTTTTCCTGTTGGTTTACTAAAGTTGAAAAAACTCAAGTACCTGAACTTGGAGTACACGCAGATGGTAGAACACATTTGTGGCATATCGGGTTTATGGAATTTGAGAGTGTTGAGGTTATTTGTTTCCGGTTTCAAGGAAGATCCATGTGTCGTTGGGGAGTTACGGCTCTTGGAAAATCTGGAGACTTTAACGATAACTCTTGGTCTTGTTTCCGTTGTGAAACAGTTCCTTGGCAACGAAAAGTTGGTAAATTGTACACGAGTTGTGCGCATTGAGAATCTTACTCCACGTTCATCTGAAATTTCGTTTGGTACTTGTACCATGGATAGTCTTCGAGAGCTTTATCTTGACAACTCTGACATTTCTGAGATCAAGGTAGAGAGGAGAGAGACAAGTTTGTCTTTGTTTCCGAACCTGTCTTACGTTTCTTTAGAGATCTGCAGAGGTCTGCGGGATTTGACGTTGCTAATCTTCGCTCCAAACCTTACTGTTCTACGAGTTATGTCGGCGAGTGAACTAACAGAGATATTTAGCAAAGATAAATACTATGAGCAGCAGCGAAGTCTTGTTCCATTCCAGAAACTCAAAGAGCTGCGGTTAGAAAACAATTCGATGCTGAAGAGTATCCACATGAGTCCTTTGCCATTTCCCTGTTTGCAGAAAATCTTTGTCAATAACTGTTCAAATCTGAGAAAGTTACCACTCGATTCCACGAGTGTCGTCAGAGGTGATCTTATCATAGAGGCACCCATATATTGGTTACTAAGCCTTGATTGGGAGGATGAAGCTGCAAAAGACCGTTTTTCGCCTTCATTCAAGGTCATTTCTCTTGCCTTCGAAACTTTCATTCTTTTTCGGTTATTTATTCATTTGGATCTCCTTACCCTCTCTCTTTCTTTGGTTGTTACGTTCTAGGGTTTTTGCCGCGAAGACATAGATGGTATGGGACATAAATCACACACCCAAATATTTAGAGTGAATGAACAGATGAAGAAGAAGTAGGTAGAAATCTCTTTATGAAACAACAAAGAATAAGACTTAGATCCACAAATTGGATTGATATTGATAAGAATGTGTACTACAAAGTGTATATGAGAATAGGAGAGCTTACAAATGAATAATGAATCTTAATGCCCTATTTCCTAGTTCCTATTCCTTGATGATTAAAAGTGTATTTGTCATGTAACCAAATAAAGAAGGATCTTTGTCGTTGTTTAACTCTCTCTTACACAATAACATTAGTGTGCTGTTCATGGAAAACTGATTCGAGTAAAAGTTCTATATTACTGAACAACAAAACATCGCTTTGTGTTGTTATAACAATATGAAAATCAACAATAAAAAAGGATCTAGGGAGCTTCAAAGCTCCAATGCAGTTTTAAGGCTTCGCTTCTGATCTTTCCCTCCGTACCAATCTGCTCCATAAGCAAGAGAGACTCATGCTTGTTATAACTTCACCTTTCCCATCACTACTACTAACCTTCGCTACAGCGAAACCGTTATGCATGCAAGCCGCCAAAACAACACCGTTCAGACAAGGATGGTGCTTGATTCTCCACACTCCCCCGCCTAGAGACACCGATGTTTCGTTCCAGTGATTCATTAACCACGAAACTACCGGTCCAACTAACATTTCCGGTTTTCGGGTACATTTAAAGTGTCTATCCGGTTTTTGTTTGGGTTACTAAAAGGACTGGTTTAGAGACATTGGAATCAATTCCGGACCGGATATCTAACCGGGTTCCGTGTTGAAAGAAGAAAATGATTTGACCGGTGAAAACCCAGACAGGGGAGATGATGAGATATGCGTCGCGAAACCTAGACAGGTCCGTGTAAGATGGAGATTTGCTCACATGATACAACCTCCAACAACACCTAAACTAAGCTAAAGCAGCCATTGCTCTCTCCACATACCCCTCAAATAGCGTCTCTCCCCAATTCCTCGGAAAGTCTTCAAATTTCTCCTTTTCTTGTCCAGTATCAAGTATCAGTGTTGAAAGATTCTTTCTTTTGCTCAATCTGAGCAATTCTCGAGCATCAGTGTCATGGGTTTTTTCCCGTTCATATGTTAAATCCATAAAAACCCGTGTTGCTTAGCTAGGGATTAAGAGAGGAGTGTGTCCTGCATCAACTGTGTCTCTTTTCCTTCACTAGCCATGGCTGCAAAACTTGTGTCCTCCTCGTTTTCTTCTTTAGTTCCATCCTTTTCCTCACCATTCCAACCTCGGAGCTCCTTTCAGGTGCCTTTTGTTTCCTTAATTTCTGCTCAGCCTTTAGATTTTTTTTCGTCAATGCTGCATGTATGTTTCTTGGTCACGATGTTGTGTATTGATTTCTTGTACCGTTTTGTTTGTTTTTGATATTTGAGCCCCTTCACCCAGTTTGATTCTTGTGTAGAGTGTTTGCAATTCTAACTTAATTGGCACCACGCAGTCTATGTCCTCTACACCATGCTGAGAAAAAAACCATAACTTTATCTGATCAATATGCTAATTAGATTCTGGTGAAATGAAATCAAGTGTCTGCCTCATTATTTGTTGTATTGCTGGTATGGTTATTAGTTTTACCTGCTGCATCTTGTTCTTGTAAAAGGCCATGTTTCTGGATATTTGCTGACATTCACATTTTACAAACGCCAGCTTCGTCCATCAACGCAGCAGCCTGCTCATCTCCATTGTTACCGTTCTCTGCAACTTACAACTGATAAAAGTATGTTCTTTTCCTTACTTTCGGGTATGAATTATGACTTGTGAGTAAGTTTTCTGATTGCTTCCTCGTTCATTATGCATGAACAGTTGATTCTCTTCACATCTCCTTCAGAGACCATAAACAAAGAAAAGTCTCCCGAAAGAGAGCTTATTTGCCTCTCGCCGCTACTTCAGAAGAACAGTCCCAATACACTGAAGATACATCCAACGATCCAGAAACCGTAAGTCCCCAGATTGGCCCCGAAGCTACACCCCAAGATGGTAGTTCAGCTATCAAATCCAATGGAGGAAATGACGGAAAATCGGGTTTCGTTTCGTTTTACAACCCTCGGAAGAACGAAACAGAGGATATTGCTGTCGTCCCTCCCGAAGCACAAAGTACAATGGGACGCCTCCTCTGGCTCATTGGTCCCGCTGTCTTAGTTTCCTCTTTCATTCTTCCTCCGCTTTACTTACGAAGGATAGTCTCAGCAGTTTTTGAAGATTCTTTGCTCACAGGTATCTTCTTGCTTCTCCCTTTTGACAAAACTGCAAAAGACAATGTCACTAATGCTTTCGACTTCTTGTTTGCAGACTTCCTCATATTGTTCTTCACTGAAGCTCTCTTCTACTGTGGAGTCGCCGCTTTTCTTCTGGTTATAGACCGTTCAAGAAAGTCATCTGGAAAAGGACCCAATAGCCACACCAGTCCCTCTCAGTTAGGACAAAGAATCTCCTCTGTAGCGACATTAGTGCTTAGTCTAATGATTCCAATGGTGACAATGGGATTCGTCTGGCCATGGACTGGACCTGCAGCATCAGCTACTCTTGCACCTTACCTCGTTGGTATCGTTGTTCAGTTCGCATTCGAACAGTACGCTAGATACCGGAATTCTCCATCATCTCCCGTCATCCCCATCATCTTTCAGGTATGTAATTGTAATCACTCTTTCGATTCCATCAAGAAAATTTCAGTTTAAACAACATTTGGAGGAATCTTTTTTTGGGGTTTTGCAGGTATACAGACTACATCAGCTGAACAGAGCGGCGCAATTAGTAACAGCATTGTCGTTTACGGTTAAAGGAGCAGAGGCAACAGTTAATAATCTGGCAATTAAGAAATCGCTGGGTACGCTTTTAAGTGTGATACAGGTTTTAGGTGTGATTTCAATCTGGTGTATCTCAAGTTTCCTAATGTGGTTATCACCATCACCTTCACAAAACTAGTCTTGTAGTATGAACATCTTTCTTGCTACATTTACAGTCCAGGTCAATTTTCAGAGGAGATTTCAAAATTTTCAACTGTTGATTTATAGTTTGAATTATGATACTCTGTAACAACCGATTCATGGTGCTATAAATACCCAACACTTCTTGGAATCAAAGATAGTAGATGAATATAATTCCTTTGTCTTGTCCGAAAGATAGAAAAAATGTTCTGTTCAAATTGCTTCATCTTTAGGGTTTGGTTGTCAACATTTTTAAACGGGCAAAAACATTGCTTAATCCTCAAGTAATCAACCCGCAGGAGGATGTACATTTCTCAAAGTTTCATTTGAAAATTCCATTTTTTGTTAATGAAGTATTAAGAAAGGCTCAGTTCAGCGGGATTATCGACACAGAAACGAATCTTCCGGTAATGGAAGAAACGCCTAATTCCGGTCTGTTGAGCTTGAAATTTCCGAGTCGTCACTGCCTTTCTCTCTCTCTAGAGAGTAAATAAATATTTGTTTGAAAATCGAGAATGAAAATGTATGCCATTAAGGTAAAAAATCGAATTCAATAACACTGAACAGATATTGAAATAAAGATCTTTTACACACCGAAGGGACAATCTTGAAAAAGGCACTTAAAAATCATTATGCGCAAAAGATGGCCGCTCTGCCTACGAAAACGACATGACATGCGGATGGAAGATTTTTGCACCTTATTTTTTTTTTTTTTTTTTTCAAAGTTCAAATATGGAGATCCATATATACTTCATACCGAGAATCATATGCAAAACTTAAAAGAGAGGGTCTCGACCAGAACTAATAAAAAAACACCATAGTTGTGACTTTTATGAACTCAAGATCTAGATCTGTTCTACAACAAGACAAGCTATTTGATGATAAGTAGACTACCAACAACTATGTATATGTATGTAGTTAAGAAATAGCTAAGCCTAAACCGATATAAAAAAGAGAGCGAAAAAGATGGAAGCAAAAGATGGAATACAAGGAGGAGACAAAGGAGGCTTCTAAAGTTAATTGAGAATATGCAAAGGAGGTTTGGTTTTATATATAGCTTCAAAATTAGGTCAATGGAGGCAGATATCATATCACTAGTCGGTGGAAATATAAATAGAAACGGAAATAAACATAAATAGGAAATTTATTTTCTATAAAAAGAAGGAAATCTTTCTGGTCAGCGGGCAGATGACATGTTCAAGGAAAGTGGGATGTATCGGGCAGCTGCCCGATTGGATTAAACAAACAACAATTCAGGAACTTGTCTGAACTCTGAACAAGGCAAGCCTCGACCTCGAGACCACCATTTGATGTTCCCGGTTTAACTTGTCTTATAAATCGGATGGACAAATTCAGGCCGGACCTGGGCCACGGCCAGTGAAATATGGGCCTGTGACCCCAACTTTTTTGGGTTGTCATTACGAAAAATAGGCCCCACAATTTTACTTTATTTGCAATAAAGGGCTCCTAGTGTTTTATACATTTATAATTTGCTCTCACATTTTAAAATTAATCTCAAAACCCATAAATATTACATTGTTTTGGCAAAATCTCAGGACCGGTCACACATCTCAGGCGGATTTTTTACCGGTGAGCTTTATTATAATTGGTTAGTCTTAAAGAGATGGTAAGATGCAGGCTTTTGTCAATAACTAAACTAGCTTTGGTCAATTTACTTTGAAAGTGGAATTGTTTGTATATTTTTTAGAGCCTCCTTTTATGCTAAGTCAAACTTCCAAATCATGAAGAAAAAATTATAAACAACGAGCAATCCGACGATTACAAACACATAACGCAATTGGTGTGCGTGTGACAGACATCAAAAACAATCATATGAATTTTGTAACATCCCGGGTTATAATAAATGAGAAATAGGTTAAAAGAATTGATTTGGCTACCTATGTCATCAAAGTGCATTTACCTTTTCGGTCAAAGGCCTATAAGTAACTCCAGAGTTAAGCGTGCTTGAGCTGGAGTAGTGGAATGATGGGTGACCTTTCGGGAAGTCCTCTACGAAATCGTGTGAGTTAGGAAAAAACACGGGAAAAAGTCGGGTGATGACTGCAAGGATAGTAAATACGTTCTCGGGAAAATAACGGACAGATCGTCGGACAGGGGTGGGGCCCACAGACCGAGAGAGCGTGGGTGACTCACCGGGATGGGCGGTCGGGGCGTTACAATTGGTATCAGAGCCGAAACCAGACATATGTGTGGAGTCGAGTGAGCTCACACTGTAAACCGTCAGGGGGTGACGATCTTGGTACGCAACAGGGACATTGCGCTCATTGAGTCGGGGTGAATTGTAACATCCTGGGTTGTAATAAATGAGAAAGATGTTAAAAGAATTGATTTGGCTACCTATGTCATCAAAGTGCACTTACCTTTTCAGTCAAAGGCCCATAAGTAACTCTAGAGTTAAGCGTGCATGAGCTGGAGTAGTGGAAGGATGAATGACCTTTCGGGAAGTACTCTGCGAAACCGTGTGAGTTAGGAAAAAAACACGGGAAAATGTCGGGTGATGACTGCAGGGATAGTAAATACGTTCTCGGGAAAATAACGGACCGATCGTCGGACAGGGGTGAAGCCTACAGACCGAGAGAGAGCGTGGGTGACTCACCGGGATGGGCGGTCGGGGGGTTACAAATTTGATTACCAGGATTTGAATCGGGCCACTGAAATCAACTTATTACATCAATACATTGAGCGAAACTGTCTAATCAATGATCAACCATTTGTTTCCATATTTCTGTATCATGTCGAAATTAGTTTTTGGTTCTTGTTTTCTTTTGGAAAGGAAATTAGTTTGAAATTAGATCGATAATCAAATAAAAATAAAATAGTAACATACCATACGTTTCTTCACGTGGGAATAAACCAAAATTTCACGTATAAAACGACGTCGTGGGACGTCAAAAAAAAACGACGTCGAGGGACTAAACGCAAAACTTCACGTACAAAACGACGTTGTTTCATTAACCGCTTGTCTGCAATCTTCTCCCCTATCTCTTCCAATCCCTCCTCTCTATCTATCCGTTTCCCCTTTCTCATTTCCTGCGAAATTTTCAATCTTTCTCATTGCTTTTAAATTCGAGCTTCGAATCTTCACCAGGGCTCTTTCCCTTTCTTCTTCTTCCTTCCTTTTCTTCGACAAATTCTGCTCCTTCTTTTCGTATTCTGGAGGACGAACCAACCCGAAGACAACGAGCTCATGATTGAGGTTGGTTTTTTGCGCTTTCCCACTCAATTATCGAAGCAACTTTATTTTAATCATCAATCCCATTTCTGGGCTTTGAGTTCGTTTTTTTTCCCGGGGGATATATCCTTGTGGTCGCTTAGATTCATAGTTTAGCGTAATCTTATATGAGTTGGGGAATTTGTTGTTGGAGAAGTCTATTGGTAGCTGGGAGGATTAAGAAATTGAAGTTTGTCATAAATTTTGAATTCGCAAAACGAGGTCGTCGAAGTTTGGATTTTGCTCAATTTTGTTCCGGTCTAGTAATTTTGTTTTGATTATCTATGGACATGCATTTTGATGTTCTGTGATTGCTACTTTTCATTTCATCAGGTTACAGTCATCTATTTCAATCCATTCTAGGACCTTGAAATGTCTGTTCACTTTCTGGATAATTTCTTTGAATTTGGCAAGCTTTTTAGCCTATGAATTTTCATATCATTGCTACATGTTCCCTGCGTTAAGTTATCTTTCTTCAAGTTGGAAAATTGAGGCATATGCATCGTGAATTCTGGGAACTCCGATTTGAGTTTGCATACTAATGTAGTCCTGCGGTTAACTAAAAGTCGTCTGTGTGTTAATGATGGACAGATTGTGACCTTTGTGTAAATGATTCAGTGCTCAGCTGGAGACAATGGTGTTGGTAACCCATAAATTGCAGGTATCTTCAACTGCAATCTTACAAGTCCTAAGTTTCGTGTGTTTTCTTTCAACTCCGTTATGGTCAGGTTTATTAGATGATTGTCTTAGTATTAATCTGTGTACATTAACGTCTCTTTCATATTTTGAATGTTGCACCTTCCGTATCACTCTTGAAGCCTTCTTTCATGTTATCTCATGTAGGGTTCACATGTCTTGTTTCCTTGGGGCTCACCAACATGGACCAAAGGCTTGATCATCAAGAGACCTATTACGACAGTGCACTTTGCTGGGAGGAAAGAAAAGCATTTACGGTCGAAGCAAAATTGTTGTTTTAGGTGAGAATCCCACTTAACAAGTGCCTGTTTTTTTCCTTCATTGGCACACTTACGGAACAGGGTACTGCTTAGTTTGAGTCTCACGACTCTCTCATTACTTGAAGCCCGATACTTAGTTATATTGTGGATTGAAATGTGCCTCTTCGATAGGCTTATAATCATTAGGAAACTATATAGACACTTGAATAGTTCATTATATATCTCTTTGCAGTTGATTGTTGGAATCATGAAATTTTCTGTGGAACTGTTTTGCAGTTTAGGGTCCACTTGCAGTGGTGGACTGAAAGCAAAATCTTTCAGAGTTACATCTTTCAAAGGAGGCATCAAAAATAGTGAACCAGGAGGAAGTGAGGGTGGGAAGAAAGTTACTAATAACTCAGTCAAACTATCTTACCGTTCAGATGATGACGAAAACAATGTGAACGGCTCTCCAAAGGCACAAAACACATCAGTTTCATATACCTCGGGAACAGATGATTCAATCACAGGACAACCCGCTATTCAGAAGCTTTTCAAGAGATGGTTAGCACTGTTGCGCACACAATCACCTATTCAAGTGATTGACGAGGCTTTGGGAGGAGAACAGGTTCCACAAACGACGAAGCCAGAAACTGAAACAGAGATTCGGAAAACAGAGAACCTCCAGAGTACAAAATATACAGTTTCGTCCTGGTTTTGGAGTCTAGATGCAGCTATCAAGATTCCGTTGCTCTTATTGTAAGTATAAGCATCAAAGCATCTTTTTCTTTCTTTTGATGAGGGAATGTAGAACTACTTTGTTTTCTGAGTCCCGTATTTGTGTACTGATTACACTTTATTACCTTGACCGTTTTGCAGTGTTCCAGCTTTTCTAGCTGTTAATGCGATCTATGGAGGTGAAGTTACAAAGGAGTTATCCCCATTGTGGATAGTTGGTCCCTTGATCGTTGCCCTTTATATCAAAATGTTCCAAGGACTATGTGCCCTTTACGCCTTCTGCTTCAACCAGTCCATCAAAATGATAAGAAACCTACCATCGTATTACCTTGTAGCATACCATTACATTGCCCATGGCAAGCTCAGAGACGACGTGAGAGCTCTAGTGACTCGACCAGTGGTGGCCATCAAGAACACTGACTACAAAGAGCTCACACGCACCAAACTGAAACAGTTCCGAGAATGGATCATTGAGAAATACTTGGATTTTGTTGAATCTGTATGGCCTTATTACTGCAGAACTATCAGATTCCTCAAGAGGGCTAACCTGATTTGAAGCTCAACCAACATGGAAACCCTCAAATTCTTACTTCTCAGGGATTCTCTATGATCCGTTTTTTTTTTTCCTTCTCTTGTATTGTCTTTGGTTTTACCTTTTTTGGTTCTTAATTTTAGAAAGGCTTTTCATGTTTATGCTGTTGTCTTTATGTATACTGCTACCTTTTTTTGAGGTCACTATTAAGGTTACCCTTTACTTCATCGTTTAAGCATTTATATAGACTTGCTTAGAGATAAAACAACAGCAGAAAAATCACTGTGTAAAGGTCTCCTTTAACTTGTTTAGCTCCTGAAATTTAATGGTATTGTTTCTTCCGTGAAGTAGTCCTTTCTCACAGTCTCTGCTGAGCAAAACTTGACCTTCACATAAACCAACAGCACATTTAGGTTACTTAAATCCATCTGGTGTAACAGACACCACGAGCAACCCAATAACAATTTGCAATGATGCATCAGAAAGTTACCAGAGAAGCGTATGACTTCACCACCGGTTTGGTGAATTGCCAAATTGGTTGGAAAACGAATGGAGCGTCTACGAAAAGGACTTCATCCAATCGGCTTGGATAGTAATAGTAAAATACGTCAAACTGCAAAATCAAAACGGTGGAAGAAAAGACAAGCAATAAGATCAAAGATTTTGTCTTCTTTTTTTCCGGGTCATTAGATACCAATCCAATTCACCTGAAGAAGAAGAAGATATAAATACCAGGAAAGTCAAGAACTTAAGATCAGCGTTCTTAGAACCGAATCCACGGAGATCAAATATCCCAAGTAACTTGTCTTGTCCTGCTGGTAGCTTACTTAAAGCCTTCTCAAGCAAGAACACACAAAGCTTTTCATCTTCTATTGGATCAAGCAGCTGCAAAACACCATAACAAAAATCATCAGCTATTGTATTGTAAACAAGCATTGCGGAAACTGTTAACATGTTTTTTTGTTTAAAAGAGTGTGTCTAACTTACCCCTGGGATGTGCTTTGCGGGAGCTACGATAACAACTGGTCGGCCTTTGACATCTAGAAAACCATGGACATAAGCTTTTCCTGTGTCAGCAGCAGGTTTGACAGAGTCTTCAGATAGTTCATTTACCTTGAACTCATGACGCCATTTCTAAAGCTTTTAGGTAAAGGACCACGTAGGATTAGGAATCAGCATGATCATATTACCAAAACCACAAACAAACCACGATTTTATTCTATAGGTTCTGTTCAAAAGTGCTTTATAATAAGTATGAGAAACACCATCATCTTTTTGGCAACATTTCAATTTTCAAGAATGTAGAGAGATAAAAGATTATGTGCCTGAAGAAAACAATACAAGGAAGAGGAAGGATACGATAGCTTTAGTTAGCTTTCCAATAGCTTCATCAACTGAGAATCTCCGATCTTTGAGAAACCAGAGGATCATTTCCTCATCATCTCTACCGTTTTTGCCAATTGGGAGACTTGTACAATCTTTTGCGAGCCGTTCTTTTACTTCCAAAACTAGCTGCACCACAAGTTTGAACAACCAAATTCTCCATTTACATAATAATCCCTTCAAACAAGATTATGTGACATTCTATAGTCTAAGCAATTCCTTCTTGAAAATAACATCACAGTTCCAAACAAGTTAATCTTTGAAATGCAGCTAACAGTAGTTGCCGAGGTTATAAAGCTCAATCTTTAATGGATATCGGAGCTCAAGGTCCCAATTCTCAGCCAAAATATAGCAAAAAGGTTTAGTCTTTTTCTCAGACAGAGCTTCTAGTCCCAACAATGGAGGAAACAAAACAGAGGATAAGTTGCTTTGGATATATAATCAGGCAACGCACCAAAGCAGAAAGGCATAGAAGAAGAAAACCGATTGCGTAACAAAGATAAAACAAGTAACGTCTTCGTAAATCTTTCATCCAATTTCCATGATTTATCTCTCTGCTAAAAGAGAAAAAGTACCTTATGCGCATTGTGAGAATCAGACACGCAACTCCGGACGGAGAATCTGCAGCTCCGAGATCGATTACTGTACAGAATCTTCGAGTTTTTGAAATTGACTGAAGCAGCGACGAGAGTTGACCCCAAACGGATCGACATTGAGGACACAAAAAAAAAACAGGAACAATGAAAAAACGAATTTTTGTAATTTTCGTCTTGAAGTTGATTCTCAGAATTTAAGAAATTTTTGAAAAGCTGGGCTTCGTTCACCACAGATAGCGAGTTTTTTGGGTGGTGAATTGTGTCACTTTGGAATCTTCCGATTTGTAGATACAGAAGCAGAAGAGAGCCATATGGTTTTGCTTCTCCCTTTTATAGAAGAGACACACACTTGCTTCGCTTATACATATGGGTACACGGGTCTTCATCTGGATTTGGATCCACTTCAGACTCTCGGATCCAGTTCAACTTCTGGATACTCGTATTACTTTTATTTTGACTCATATGAGTTTCAAAAACATTTTGATCGTAAAACAAACATATTTAAATTAGGGACACACAAAGGTACAAATAACGATCATCATAGAGTAATATTTACATGAAACTCCTTAACACACACAAAAAGACAATGTTTGTACCTGTCACAAAATCGTTTTGTGTGAACTTTTACAGCCAAATAAATCAGTTAAGAAGAGAAATGGTGGAAAGTAGCTAGTGTGTTGTAATGAATTGACGATGTTGGTTTTGGCGGTGATGCCTACATGATACCCTCCTTCTCTTTGCTACGCTAGACAAATACGGATCAGACTATAACTGAACAGCTGATATTTCACACCACTTCCCTAGCTCTTTTTTTATGTCCAACTCTATTAATATTGTTGTATTATGGAATATAACTTAACTTGAACGGTACGAAGAATTATGAATTGAATTGAGCAACTAGGCTCTTAATCAGGTAAAGATAATCGGCATCTATACTGAACCATAATAAATATTGTCTTAAATAAGTTTGAGTTTTATTCAAAAGCCTTATGGGACATTTCAAAGAAGAGAAGACAAGAAACCACAAAGACTTGACAAACTAAAATGGTCCCAAAGCAAAAACAGAAACAAACTTAACAAAGAGCCTTCTTAATTGATTAAGCAACATGGAGCTTTTGATCTTCATCACCTGAGAGGAATAAACCTGGTGGAGCGACGGAAACAACCACAACCACAGATACGTGGTCTATCGTGTCTAACTTTCTTGCAAGTCATCGAAAATTCCGCAAGATAATGACCGATCATCTCCGGTTTAATCACTATTTCTTCAAATTTCTTTCCGTTATGAACTCCGACAACACTTCCGATCATCTCTGGAACTATAACCATGTTCCTCAGATGTGTTTTCACTGCTTCTGGCTTCTTCTCATCACATGCTTCTTTCTTCGCCTTTCGTAGCTTCTTGATCAGAATCAGAGGTCTCTTCTTTAACCCTCTGTAGAATCTCCTGCGAACACGAGCGTTGAAGAGCTTAGCGAGATCAGCGTTGGACATATTGAGAAGAGCTTCGACGTTGAATCCTCTGAATGAGAATTTCTTGAACGTTCTCCTCTTTGTCGCCACCGCCACGGCCGTGGCAAACTCTGGTTCGTTTGATCGCCATTGTTACTGGAATTTGGGTTTTTCTGCAAGAGAATAGAATATGCCATTAGGGATTGGTGCAGAGACAATCCTTCTTTGCTTCACCTTCTTATATATACACAAATGTGTTGGGAGATATCGGATATCTCTGTGATCGACGGTAATATCGGAAACTGACCAAATTATTAGAGATTGACCGAGTAAAATATGATATTTTGAAATATTATCACTTAATTAAATTGCCTAAACTGGTGATCCGAAACGTGTCTACTTACTATCAGTTTAAAATATTTATTGCTAAGATATAATATTTTAAACTTTGTCCATAACAAAAATCACATTAGTCTTTTTAAGTGAATTTATTTAGATTTACTACCATTCTATGGAGATTTAAATTTTAAAAATAAATAAACGAAATAATAATATATGATGTGGATGATTTAATTAGATAAAATTGATTAAGTGTCTATATCAAAATCTCAATTAGTTATTGGTCTAATCCGGTTTTTACTCATCTTATACATTTTTGTAAATGAAAGTAAAACAAAATAAAACACAATTACATTTAACTTCATCAATTTTGAGCTGTAAACGCTTAGGCCCAAACTCGAAAAGGCGTTGTTATAAAGTTATTTACCACAAGGAGAAAATGATCAAATCTTTTTCTGCTTATTTGTTGATGAAAATTTTCCAATTCATTTATGTTATTGTTCAAATATGACTTACAACAAGGGTGTTGAAAAGATGTATATATATAAAAACCAAATCAAAGTGAATTTTATAAGGAACAATATCAAGGATCATACACTCTCTTCAAAAGATTCATTACATCAGATCACTTGTTTTTGCATATATTGATATATGCATACACATGTTCTCCCTAGAACCTTGCTGAAATAATATTATAATATTTTTCATACCGTTTTTCATATGAATATAATATTTTTTTATTATTATTTATCTTATTGTAAAGTTTCGTTTACATATGAAAAGGGGGAAATTTTTTAACATGACAACTTCAAAAATTCCCTCTAGCTTCTCTCGTTTCTTTCATCCGTGTAGTTTTCATCCTGTATTATCTATGACCATAAAATCATGTTAATTTTACTCTACACATATGCATATGTATATTGAAAGAAAAGAGAGATTTACTGTGAGCGAGAAATTGGTGGCTGACGTTCACATCGCTCTTCGATACACCTTTTGAAGCAACTTGAACCAACTAGTAAGCGGCAATGGAATTCACATTTAAATGTACATTTAATACTTCGAGCTCCTTCGATGGCAGGCATCACCACAAAAAAAAACATCATTATAACAGCAATCCATTTATTCTCCATTTTTTTTTATCAATTTATTTTATGTTTAAAAATATATATTCATGGGGAAGCTATCATGACATATATATATACATATACATAAGATTTCTCCATTAACAAAAATATAATATATTACCAAAATGAATCACACTTTTAAGTCAAAGTATTTAAAATAATACAAAACTAAAAACTGCAAAATTTCTTTCTAAACAAAAATCTTAAAAATTTGTTCCTTCTTTAAAATTAATTTATTTTGAAATTATTAGTTAGATGGTTTTAAATTGGTTCCTTTTGTGCAAGGTATAATCTTTGTGCCAAAGAAAGCTGTTCAATAGAATTTATTACTTTAAAAATAATTGATCAAATCAAACAAATATAATTAGAAAAATCAATCATACTTTGTAAGTCAATTGTTTTAAGAAAATAAGAAAATTTAAAAACTGAAAAAAATTATTTCCAAACTAAACTTTATAATTTATTTTGAAATTAATAGTTAAATGGTTTTAAATTTGTTTCATTTTTTTTGTATAAAGAATTATATTAATATCATGTTGCCAAAAAAAAAAAAGATTACAAAGTAAACAAAGGATTATATCTTTAGTTACCAAAAAAATTTGGTCCATATAATGTTATTATTCTGAATTCAATTTTTTTTTTTTTCATTTTTAAAAATGAAGCATATCATCCACGTGGCATAAATTGATTGGCTATGTGACTTGTGCATTAATATAAAAAATATGAAGAAAATGATTATATATTTTTCTGTTGATTTTTTTTCTCATGTTGATTACAGTATAGGTGTAAAAAATGTAAATTCAAATAGAAAAAAAAAGATTGATTATCTTATGTATATTAAATATACATTTGTTATATAAACCAAATCAGGCTAACATTTTTTAGGAAGAGCAAGAGGACTATGCGTTCTCTCCAAAAGATTTATTACAGCAAATCGTTTGTTTTGCGTATCTAAAAAACATATATGTTTTCTCAAGAATTTTGTTAAAATAATACTTATAATATTTGTTCACCCTGTTTTAAAATAGATAAACTTTTTATTATTCATTTTATTGTAAAATTTTGTTTACATATAAGAAAAAGGACAAATTCACTCATGATAGCTTTAGAAATACTCTCTAGCTTCTCATTTCTTTCATTTCTTTAATCTTCATCCTGTATTATTTATCACCATATAAACCATGTCAATGTTTACTCTATATATATATATATATATATATATATA